>JAMKCH010000600.1:0-86910 GCA_023653785.1 Ophioderma brevispina
TGTAATAAATGCTCTCCCTCTAATAAACGCTGTCTCAATATTTCTTTTTACCAAATGATACTAAAAATACCTGAAGTCATGCCATACATGCAAGTGTACTAATTAACGATCACAAAATTTATGGCAGATTTGCCGGCCTGATACTGGCTAATATGTGACAATTCGCCCAAATTAAAGTGTACATGTAGATACATTTGGAAAGTGTAGATTTTCATATAGAAATTGCATCTTTCCATGCAAAAAGTGTGTTACATAAACCAATTAAGCGGGCATATATAGTATTTTTCATACAGCTGTGCATGCAGCCATTGTTGATGATGACAAACATTGATCTTTTTTGTGCAGGAACACAAAGATATTCCAGATGGTGCTGGCTACGGTTTGCAGTGGAAATACAACTGAATAAATGACCTATAATAAACAGCCCCGGGGCATTTATTACAAAAAAAAACAATGTGGTATACCTGTAAACATTGATGATTAAAAATGCGTATTTGTCATAAAAAAAGGAATTTTGTAAAGCTAGAATCAGGGAAACACATTGCAAGGACATTTCCTGCAGCTGTTGAATTATTATCGGTGATCCCGATGATATAATTATTCTAATTTCAAAATTCCTTCTTTTGCGACATAAGAATTTCGAGCCCGCCCATAGGTATAGTTTACAAGCCAAATACCAATGCAACTGTCCAAGAATCTCAAAATTTTAGAAAATTGAGGGCACACTTCCAAAAATCATGTGTGGCAATTTTTAACTTAGCAAGTTAGAACAACTGTGGCTTATGCTATGCCTTCTTACCTGAATATGCCTTAGTTGCATATGTAAATCCTGTGTCCTGTAGGTCCCAAGATTACCCATCTGCAGCTCCTTCAAGATCTCTATTCTCCTTTTCTCATAAGGAGCATCTTCCTCCTATTTCAAACAAATCACATATAATGGCAATTGATGAGAACTAGCAATCTCCTTAAGATAAGAACCACTCTGATAAGCCAAACAACATAAGCCTTTTTACACATGCTGGTTAACTGATCCGATTTCTAAATAAATATGTCACTTGAGTGTCGCCTGACGTGAAGATCCCAAATTTTCATGCAAATTTAACATTTAGCCCATCTTACAACTTGACATCAAGGTGACATTTGACCTTGGAATGTTGCCTTTTACCTCATCAATATATGTAGATTATCACATTACAACAATGAACCAAATTTGGTTGCAATCGGACTAACTTTTCAAATGGCACCAAAACTTTAATTTAACTTGAAACATCTGTAACATCTTTTCTCTCAGAAAAAGAAATCCTCTACATTTCTTTGTTACAAACATAACCATACTACATCAGAATTATCCATATTTTAAGAATGAACCTTTTCTAAGACTACTGAGCCTGACACAAACGCTACAATGCTGAAATCTCAAAGTGCACATTTAAATATCTTGCCCATAAAACTAGCTAAGTTATCTGCCATATCAATACTATATACTACCTTGAGTTTCTGTATAGACTGTTGCATGTTTTGAGCCAATGCTTCATAGTGTGATATTTGTGCTTGAATCTGGGCAAACTGCTGCTGAACATCTGCTGTTGATGCCACTGCACTGGTCGCCACTGTGACTGGTGGTGCAGCAACTGCTCGTACAGTTCCCTAAAATTATCACAAAAAAGTCGTCTTGAGTAATGTGCATGTTTATTTGTGTTGTTTTGCCAAATTAAAATATTGGAGATGCATAAATATGACAAAGTTTGAGGATTAATTCCAAATCAGAAATAAATTTCAGCTGATTAGTGGTAAGAAAAATTGCCAGTGGATTGCACCGATTGTTATTAGATGACAAATTCCACACTTGCATTATTCTGGCAATCACAATGAGTGTAAGAAGCCTGTACAAAGCCATGCTCAGGCTATTAGCCTTCTCAATTTGGTCTTCAAAAGTAGTGTACTGAAAAAGTTCAGCTTGAAGTGTCGTTCACCCTCTTTTAAACACGTGGAAGTCTATAGAGGTAAAAAAGGGCAATTTCAAAAACTCTTTGAAGCACCTTCATCTTGATGCAAGTTGACAGAGAGCACTTACCATTCATTGCAAATTACATGAGGAATACAATATTAACACATTAGGAATCGGGAACCTCTTCAGTTTTGCACCCTCTCCCTGGAAGGTCAGGCCTGGCTATGCCCCTGTTGGCACAGACATGCAAACCCCCAGTTTATAACAGCAGCCTACAATTCATTCTACTCTGTATGAACCACTGCCATTTGTAAGCAAGTGACACATTAGTATAAAATCGAGGGTTGACAATCAGAAGGACGTAACTCGGCACTGAAAGAAATATTAAAGAATTTCTTTAATTATACTGTAATATTGCTTTTGAGAAATGTGATGTTTAATATTTTCTACTAAGCAAATCTATTCATTACTCAAAATGTAAACATCTCAAAGCTTGTATATGGTACTGTTTAAGCAAACATTATATAAACTTCAGTAATGAGCTATTATGAACAGCAGAATTAAAGAAATTCTTTAATATTTCTTTCAGTGTTGAGTTACGTCCTTCTGTTTGTCAACCCTCGAAATACACAGAGGTCTTGAGCTGCTGCTAAGTGTAACGGAACGTAAAAACTCCCTTCAAATGGCCAATTGGTAGAACGATGATATTGGATGAAAAGTAACAAGCTTGCCAGTATGTTTTCCAAATTAATTGTGAACCCCATATTTGAGCCTATTCAAATATGAAATTTGATTAGTGGAACTTATATACTCTGTCATAATTCCTTTTCTCTGTGTCAAGACTATGCCAGCATTCCCGCCAGACAAAACCATGACAACGCGCAAAGAAAATGCATGCTAATTACATGCAGCAACTACCACGCTTGTATGATGACGCCTATTTCAGGAAAGGAATTGTGACGGCGACTATAGTAAAGTATACACCACAGCAATGATATTGTGACTTTGAAGCAGTCACTAGTCGAATAGCAGTATGATTCAGTTTGGCATGGAGAGTGCATTTGCAAGCGGAGGTTGCCCATTTTCACTTTATCCACAATGCACTGCAAAATATCAAACCAATGACCTCCACAAATATACCTATTATTATATGATGTCACTTGTTTTTGTAATGCCTTGTGGGTAATAAGAAAAGGTCAGTCATGTAACAACCATGAATTCACAAATTATGTCTGGGAATTATGGACTATAAAAATGTATACTTGGAACTGTTTCATAACTATACATGTATGTTAACAGATAAAGGCACCAAATTAGCACCACCAAAGCAAGGAAATTATGCAATGTTTACAAAAGCAGCCAAAATTCTGGTACACTTCAAATACAATTAGCAATCGTACCAAATTGGTTTCGTTAAAGGGACACAAACGCATAGTACCTAATATTAGCTTCACTTCTCTGCCACAGACAGTCAAGGGTGCTGACATAACTACAATTTTTTTTATCAAACTTTAGAAGCATACACTCATCAGCTCACAGTCTACCATTGCTATTGTGTATGTGCTAATCCCGGCTAATCCGCCTATCAGATCAATATCTTACTACAAATGTGAAAATGTCAATGACTTTTAATTGTGTCAAAAAACAAGATAGATACACCATTGTAAATTCTGGCAGGAATGTCAGCACCTTGATTTTTCTGTGGCAGGATTTGCCTGAACTCTTGCTGTTTTTACTGCTTTTACTGAATGTGAACATGCATTTTTTTTAAATTTAGGAAAGTGATTTCAGTAAGGGTCCATTTCATTATGTCTGAATATTTTTCTATTCCATTGTGTCCATTCATGGAACCTACCTGAGCAATGTTTCAAATACGCTTCAGATTAGTTTTGCGATGTCAGAGGACCGTAATTGGTCAAAATTCTACCAATTTCATATACATTTATGGCAGTGCAAGATGAAATGCAAGAGTCAAAGCATTAAGATATGTATACAGATGATAGCAGCACAAAGGGGGAACAGTCAAATGCGATTCTGTGTCAAAGACAAAAGAGGATAAGTACTGATGAAGAAAAAAGATCATGCATGGAAAGCTACTGTCACAGTGACCTTGGCATTAAATGCAAATATGCTGAAGAAAACTTGCAACAAGAGTTAAGTTTTATTTTACTTAAGAGATGCATGTTTCAAGCTTATTTTTAGAAGACGGGTCAAAAAGGAAATGCTCAGTGAAGAGGGGAGGATGAAATGGAATGGAAGCAAAGGTTGAGAGGCATTGAGTAGAAAGCATGAAACAGTAAACTGCTGTTGGAAGCCTTTTAAGTGAAAACCATGCAGCAAAAGGAAGTGTAAGGTGTAGATAACAGCTGGCAAGGAGATGTTAGGTATGCAGGTAGGTAAACATTGTATTTCTACATCAACACTGGATGAACAAAAAACAACATGGATACTAGTTACCGTCTGTTATTTCTGAAAGGAATAATATTGTACTTCGGGAACTTGGATACCTAACGAGCCACATGCAATACATTTTATTAGCCCTGGGTATTTTTTTTATATTTCCACCACCCAAAGTCTTCTTTAGGCACTCTTTGAAACAACCAGACCACTAACTGCAACCATTAGGAACTAGTATATCAACCTGGGACTAGATTTATAACCAAAACAAAATACCACTTTGAAAAACAAGCGGTTTTCGAACCACTAGTGTTTCCTGCTTTCCTGATTCCACTTTTCCTTATTCTCTGCACAAGTTGACCTCAAATGACCTTTGACCTTAGTGACCTTTAACACGACCATGACATGCAAGTCTGTGGTGCACCTATGACCCGCATTTTGACCCAATTGGAGTTAAGGCATCCATGCACGAGCAAATATAAAGGTTAACTGAAACTTTCTTCTCTGCAAAAGTTGACCTCTAATGACCTTTGACCTTGGTATGTGATCTTACCATTACATGCAAGTCTCTAAGGTTCACCTATGACCTGAGTTCAGTGGCAATTGGAGTTAAGGTGTCAAAGCATGAACAATTTGAAAAGGTTAACTGAAACTTTAGCACACACTTCTGGTTCTGGTGGTTGCTGCGCAAACATCTCCTGGTGGGAGAGTCGGATTGGAGGGCGGATTGGCTTAAATTTTGAAAAGGACCTTTTGCATGATTTTTAGTAGTCAAGTTTCTCATACACAAGTTTTACATACACACACACACAGACGGACACACAGAATTTTGATTAGTGACCTTGCACTAGTGCAGGCGACACAAAAACCCAAAACAAGGCAGTTCTTGAACCACAACTTGTTGAAAACCGTCTTCATGCACATGCTAGTCAGAACTTTCAGGGTTCACAGTATTGATGCATTTTGCCATAGTGGTGCTCAATTTTCTCATTCAAAACTAAGAGTTAACTTTTGGAAAGACATTGATAGTTCATATTAAATGCTTTTAAAAGGCCAAAAATCAAAACAGCTAGTCACATATATTTTTGCAAGTGTAGCTCAAGAGACTAATTCTTAAAAGGCTAAAACTAACTTGACTATTACTGAAAATTCGCAGATCAGTGAGGTCAGAATTTTAAACAGAAAAATATAAAAAAAAAATAAAATATGACGTTGTCTTTTTTAAGGCCTAACTTTATATAGGATTGACCTTCAATATTGAAAAAAAAATCAATATAGGACTACTTTTGAGAAATTTGCCATAGAATGAGAAGATTGAAAAAATAAATTAATGTACAGCAAAATGTGCCCAACTTGTGAAACCTGAAGTAAAATGAGAGGAACACAGGAAGTAAATGGCTGCATTGCAGGATAAATACATGATAATTGATCGATCACAGGAAACACACACAAGGACAATCCAATGATAGAGCCTCATTGCAAGATAATCAACTTTCACTGAAAACAAATACAGTAAATAGACATGTTTTCTTCTGTAAAAACACACAGGGTTGTATGTCTGCTGAAATGGCAGACACCAGGCACTGGCTTCCCTAACTTATTTTTGAGATTTTTCATGTTGGGTTGTATCAGCTTGGAATTTGTTTAAATGATGTAAAATGTCTAAATGCAACACATTGGGTTGGTAAACCGATTCTTCTTTTCTAATTATTGGTGCATAATTGGATGATGGCATGATTTTTGGTGTTTTTTAGAACTTTCATTCAAACATATTGGGGGGTCATTTACTAGAGGGGGTCATTACAGGTCATGGCCCAAAAATGGTCAGAATTACAAAATTGCGTGGGATCAATGTGTCGATCAATTTCCATGACACATGGATACAATGGTCTTTGGGTAGTGTCCCATATGTTGGTGACCTCATAGAACCTTTGTGGCCCAGAATTATGAAACTGTTTGTTGTATCCACATGTCATTCGATCTTCATGACACTTGGAAACAATGGCCCTTGGGTAATGTTGGTCAACTTTGTCCCCATTCACAAACCGTGATGACAGACGACACATGCCTTCTGTGCATGCTGTTTTTTATTCAATGGTGGTATAGTACCTTAAAATAGACACATTAGTCTTATCAATAGCTGAACAAACTCTCATGGATCTCAACCTGATTAAAAACTACTAGTGGTACTGGGAAGGGGGCAGACGGCCCTCTTCTAGTCATACAGAGAGTAGGGGACAATAATTACATTTAGCCCAACTTTGTACATGTCTATTCACAATGTTAAGTTCAGTTCACCTGTTCACATAAATAGTTAGGCTGCCTATTGATGAGGCTCTATCAAAAACAAACATGTGAAAACAACATTGAGCTCAGCCAAAAGGAATGAAATGACACATTGCTGGGCCACCATCAATAATACCGATGTGGGACTCACAGGGTCAGAGAAACTGGGCCTTCGCTGTTGATATGGGGGCGGTGGTTGCTGTTGCAGTGCATTGGGGTGTGTAGGCCGTGTCGTCGTGTGGGGAGGTCTTGAAGTGTTGCCTCGATGATGAATTACATGGCCAGTCTAAAATAAAGTGCATGCAATACAAGAAAGAACACAAAAGTGGGTGATAGGTCATCTCCAAGACATTAGTTTTTAATTAATCACATGAACCTACTGCAAAAATCAAAGTTGGATATTCACATAATGGTGAATTTTACGGTTGGCAGATATTGGGTTGTCTCGCTCTCATTTGTTTAAATTTCAATACATTGGAATAAATATATGTTAGTCAAAAACTTATTACTATTTTTGATTGAGAATACACTTTTTAAGTCTTATTTTTGCCAAATTTGAAGATCACAATACATTCAGAAGTGTGTCATGAGTTTTGAGAGAATTGGACAAGACACAAAGACAGGAGGACTCCCTTATTCTGCAAACCCTTTGATACACAATTTTCTGTATAGTAGAATAATTCCAAGTTTCTTTAACCAGAAGTTTAATTAGGAACCCCCCAAATGGCAACCAATCCTAAATTCTGGTGGTCTGATGTTTCCATATTGCCAGATTTTCCCCTTTGGGACATGTTTTCTATTTGTTTGGTCTTTTTTTGTACAGACTAAATATTGCACCATAACTCGCTAAGCGCGGCTTTCCTTTCAAGTGCGGATTTCTTTTTAAGTTGAACATCTCTTTAAATAAAATGTATAGTTCACATCATGTGTCAAGTCCAACTTCTTATTTTAAGAGTTTTGTGGTTTTTTTTTCCTTTTCACAGAAAACAGTTAATATTCTATTTAAAATATACTTGAGAAATCAATTGCATCAACCAGTAAGTTATTGTGTTATAAGTGAAAGGAAACTCCTTGATTTGAGTATCTGGAGATCACCCTTAGTACCACATGAAGAGGAAAAATGACAAAATAAAACATTAACACTACTTCTACATGTACATGAACATCACTGAGCAAGCTAGATATATATGAGTGCTCACTACACAAAATCTTCACATCATTAATAAATGCAGATAACATTATTACACACTATAAGTAGTAGAATACAGAGAGAGTCCCTATACAATCGCCACCTGGGGAACGAACTTAGGAAAGGGACCTTTTTACACCAGTTACTTATTTAACTCATTGAAATTAACACAATTTATGACAATACACACCCCTTCTGTCATTATTCAAAATGCACTTATCTTTTGTTTTTATGGTAAATGAATGTTTATGTCCTTCAGTACATGTATTCTCTTCATATATTCAAGCACACATGGTGTCATCTTGATTTTTTGCCAACAATTTTTGCTTCTTTGTTTAATTAAAGAGGGGTGTTCTGATCGTCTTTGGGACCCCTGATTTACCCGGAAGTAGTATTGATTTTGATATCAGATTTAAGGCCATATTTTTCTCATTGTCATCCTGAAATTTGTGCCCTCAAATCCATTTCATTCCCAAAATAAAAAAAAAAATGTTTTAATGGTTAACTATCAATATCAGCACAGTATTGAATAGGGCTTTGCAATATGCATTATTGCTTCTACCATAAAAACCGCAAGTTTGTTTCCCAACGGTACTTAATGGGGCATATGTGCAAGTAGCAGGCTCTTATATCAAGAAGGGAACACATTAGACAAATCGGAACAAGCACCTTTAATGAGAGTGGACAGATGTTGAAGGGTGTGCATTCTCACTGAAAGGTTATTACATTGGGTTCATCTAAAAGCCAGCCTTGCCACCGTAAAAAAAGAGCAACATTAAAATTTAGGTGGTTTGGAATCTGCTATTTCCTAAATTGATGGGAGTTTATGCTTTTCATACACACATATACACACATATCACACACACAATCACCTGAAAGTAGCCCTGTGTAAGCTGTCAACAAATAACGTGAGAGAGAGAGAGAGAGAGAGAATATCGATCGAACCGATGTCAGAAAAAAAAATCACTACAAAAGAACCCACACTTACATTCACAATAGTTAATACCAGTGCAGATGGAATTTTGAAGAGCAAAGTTGTCAATGACCAATGGACCAGGGTAAGTAACCAAGCTTGATTAAGTGATCCACAAAGCAAAGTATGTGCATTAATTACCATGCTCACTGTTAGCAGCATGCCTCTCAAATTGATTACTTCACAACTGCTATGATCCACAAAGCAAAGTCAAAGTCCAGATTAAGTAAAATTTCTGGCAGATTTTTACTCTATGGGATAGTCCAAAATTTACCTGCTTCAAATCCTCCCCTTGATGAAAGGCACAATTCCTATTTTATCAAACAAGTCTGACAAGTTTGACACAAAGAGCCATGAAAATCAGCCATGAATCTGGACAAATTAAGAATCTTTCCAAGAAGGTAACACCATTTCTTGTACAGCAATACTACCAAGTAGGGTTTAAAAATCAACATCTGAAAAATACTTAGTCTCAATCTCTGTACTAATTCTTATCCTCATCTTGAATCTAATTTGACAACTGAGAAAATTCTTCCTGACAAATGTTTTGAAAAAGTGTTCATACTGAACCTGTAATTTACGACTTAATATAAAAAGGTACCTGTGACAATTATTCATTTTCAGCTCATTTTGAGAGAAAACTTTAAAATCCAAGTGCATTTGATACACACATAAACCATATAAATTAAATCTTAGGACTGTTTACCAGTCTCACTTGGAATGGTGGACTTCCCTTTGTAACAGGAACTTGCCTCTCACACACTTAAAAGATGCAATTTTTATGCTACCAATATAGGTAATAATATAAATTTATTATCACCCACTTGATTAAGTGCATAAAAACATCAGACTCTTGAATTGGGTGGCAATAATTAATGCACATACTTGCAATTAAAACTGTCAATCGCTTATTTGTCTCTTGTAAGTTGTAACAGATATTACAAGTGATGAGGTTTGAAAATCACTTAAAAATTTCACATGCCTTCTTTGTGGTTCACTCAAAAGTGCTTAGAATTTATTTTTATCTATAAACATCCGTCACCAAAGCTAGCCAGGATTCCCATTTCCATAATACAAGCTATATTGGTAATCAAAAAGTTTGCAAATTTACCAAAATTACTGGCTTCAGTACCTGATTTTTGAAGTTCAAAATAAACAAAAAGTAACAAAGGTTTCAGGTAAAGGCATATTATTATTTTAAAGTAACATGGATGGTAAATTATTTACATTTTACACAATTTTTTTCCAAGACTATCTTTACAAGACTACCTACTGCATTTACAAAAAATATAAAAGGAGCTGTGGTGGAGGACGCATACTACGCAACTTCACAGGATTTAGCCCGATGCAGTCTTAATTTTGTTTATGCAAATAACTTACAAAGGTATGATTTTTAGAACCGGTACACTCTCTCTACGACAAATTGAAACCAAGGCGATGCCATTATTTTAGGTGTTAGAACGAGGCCAGAGGCCGAGTTCTTCCTAACAAAAATAACAGTATTGCGGGTTTTAATTTGTTGTAGAGAGAGTACCGGTGTAAAGTAATTATAGTCCGCCGTACAATGGTAAAGAATAGGGCACTCAATTCAGTTGACTCTTCGCGCAACATTAGTTTCACGCTTTATTCCGTTATTGTCTATGGAGCCCAGCGGACTATATCTGCTTTCACACCAGTTCCAAAAAATTATGCTTTATTCTCATTCTTAAACAGATTTGTAATTCAAGGTAATCTTCATCCTAATTTTGCAATCCTTACGAATTAAATACAACAAGAGAGGACTAGCATGACCCAGGGAACAAAATTAACAACCCGTTGAATGCAAAGAACATGTGCAACGAGAAGTAACGTCGACAGGCGTGTGTGAATGTAGCAAAATGCAGTATGACAGGAGCACATAACCTCAAAATAACATCAATACGCAGTGCCAAAATGCCAAATCTAACAAGGGGTACACAGGGGTAGAATTTTGTTGCCGAGTGCGAGAATCGGTCTTGATTCTCACAAATGAATTTTGCGGGAATCATCTAATTTGCTACTGTGTTAAGTTCTAAAGTTTATGAGAATCAACATTGATTCACGCAAATCAATTTGCGAGAATCAATTCTTGGATTCTTGTCGACAGTCATCCCATAGTTTTAACTGACCTAGCCAAAATCATTCACACAAATTCTTTTGTTACAGATAGGCATTGTACACAGCCTCAGAGTATGCCCAGGTTGAATTAAAACCATATGACCAATGTTTGGAGATCAATGGCAGTTTTTTGTGCAACAATGAGTACTCGTTTCTGAAGCCATCTTATATCTGGATCTGAACAACAATTCATGACTGCATGCAGGATTTAATGACCTTGTACTTGAGCATTCATTTTACAAAACTGTAACATTGTTAGTCTTTTTGTGATTACTGACACATACTGGGGAAGATTAAGTGAGATATCATTACTAATGGGAAAATTGTTGACTAAGAATATGTCTCTGAATGGTTTAGAGCACAAACTTCAAATACAGACTTAAAGCTTACCTGCTGTACACTGCTGGAAGGTTGCAAAGAATTGGCTGGTGCTGTAAACCTGGTTGCAACCTGCTGCTGCTGCTGTTGCACAACCTGGGCAGTCCTGGACTGTTGTTGCTGCTGCATCAACATCTGCTGCACAGTTGATGCATTTTGTATTGTCTGACCTGGAACAGTTTGGATCTGATAGGTGGTAAGCTGTCCTGGATGGACAGCACCAGCCTGTATAGGTTGGGTAGTTAGTACTGTGGTCATAGCTGAAGACATGGGAGTCATTACTACCTGGCCTGCTGGAGTTTGGATAATCTGTGCTGCCTGTCCAGGAGAAACCACTTGTTGCTGGACAATTTGCTGTTGGACAACAGAAGCTTGTTGTTGTAGCACCTGATGTTGAACAACCTGTTGTTGATTGGATTGCTGCAATATTTGTGGTGCAGTAGCTCTTGAGGCTATCGCTGCAGTTGCAGCAAGGTTGTTAGCTGGAAGGCTGACTATTTGCCTGGTACCCCCAGTGCTTACTGTGACTGACCTACTACTGGACTGCATTGGGGATACTCTGGCCTGCTGGGAAGTATGGACCACCTGAAGGTTTGGCGGTGCTTGTTGTGCTGCAACACTTCTTTGTGGTTGCTGCACTTGTCTCTGCTGCAATGTGGGCATGGCAGATACTTGTTTCTGAAGGATCTGCACTTGTTTCTGTTGCCGCTGTGCAGCTTGTCTGAACTCTTCAACCTGACTGGTTGCACTCTGACCTACGACTTTATTTCGTAAAATGTTTGGCACTGTTGGGGATTGCCTGGGTCCAGGTGGTACAGGTCGTGGTGGAGTTGTTCTATGTGCAACAGGAGGGCTCTTTGAAGGTACATTCTGTTGTGATATGCGTGATGGCTGTGTCACAGGTGGTGTTCTTACAGGGTTCAAAGGAACCTTGTTCTTGTTTGCTGCTGCTGCAGCAGCAGCAGCAGCATCATCATCATCTGTAAGATCAATTACAGCTACTGGCTCACTGGATTTGGTTTGACTACCAGACGGTCGTCTGGTAGCTGACAATTTAGCACGAACATCTGCAGGTTTTGCAGTTGGCACACTAGGCCTGGTCTGTAAGAAAGACAGAAAAAATAACAAAGTTATAAAAATGCAAGCTTTAAATATAAACTGTCATAGTCAAGACGTAACAAAATTGTGATATTTACAAATGTTTCGACATTGTTATATCTTCTGTGCCCATATTCTATTACTGTATCCTTTTGGCAGGTATGAACACAGAAGTCCCAAATGCCCAAGGACCTCTGAACCCAACTCTATGTAGGCCCACTCATCTATTTTCACTTGCAATGGCACAATTCAATGACAAACAATACACACTGTTTCATAATCTTTTTCGAAGTGAAAAAACGGTATTGATCTATTGAACTAGCCAGCAAAGAATTAATGGCATCATCAGGCCCGTACCCAGGATTTTTTTTAGGGGAGGGGTGATTTTTTTCAAAAGGGATCCCTTTTCCTCAAATTCGCCCCTCCAAAGGGAGGGGAGGGGGGGACAAATCAAATTTAGCAAAAGTGGACCTTTTTTACCCAAATATTAACCTTTTTTCGACAAAGAGCATAGCACACTAATTTTTGCCTCGCTTCGGTCGCAAAATCGATTTTTGGTCTTTTTGAGCCATTTTAGGGTTGTTTTTTTTTTAATGGGTTGGGGGCCACGTCCAACCCCCACTGGTTACAGGCCTGCATCCAATTATTCTCATCCTCAGTTTGTATGACATTTCATAGGGGCATGCATAGCTTGTGTTTTAGCATTCATAAAACAGAGTTGATGTAAATTGAACAAGAGATGAATGAACAGCCCTTGATATGTTCAAAACAATGCAGTATGGTTGATCAGCTTATGGACACATCAGCTTTTTGATATTAATGTTATCATGGATTTTGATGGATATAAGCAAATATAAAAGAGTGCACCGATGTAGCAAAGTGTATAGAATGTGATGGGATGTCAAAATGCAGGTCACCCAAAACTAGTCATTTTCTTTTCAGAAACACAACTTCAAATGTCAGCAACCAAAATGTATGAAAATGATTTGGGCAAGGTATACATATTTTTGTTGCACTTTACGTTGTTACAAACATTATTTAACATTTTTTTGGTCTTGCTATGAATTTGATAAAATATCATGCATGACCCATAACTCTTGTAACCGCTTATTCCATATCATTTTTTTTCAGATAGTTTTGTTATTAGGAATTACTAGTAAAATAGAGGTTAGTTGCCAACTTTCCAACCAGTGACAACTACACCAAATTGACATTCCGGAGGTTATCACCAAACACACAGTTGTTGTATACATGACAAATGCAAAAGTGTTTTTGTGTACACCTATAGCATCCCCTTTATAAGCTTGGTTCCTATGTGGATGTCAATGTGCCTCTATCTAATAGCCTGAATAAAAAGTGAGCACATCAAACTACAGCAAAAAAATACGAGAAAGGTGAAGAAATCACAAATTTCTGTGTACATGCACACCAAATACACTTGCTCATGTCCAAAATAAAACTGCACTAACCTTTCCAAATAAAGAAATATATATACTTTTGAAATCCTAGCAAATCATAACCCTTAGGGGAACCAATCTCTGCATTCCAGTGAAAAATTGAAGCAAATCTTACACAAAGAAACCATTAATGGATATTTTTTACTGTATATTGCTACCAAGACATCCAAACTAGGTGAAAGCCAGTCAAAAAATTACAATTTGAGAGCCTTTACATGTAAAAACCTACTTTTGCTCATATTTCTGAAGCTAAGCTTTGATGAGAATTTTCACTTGCATCACATGCTAAGTATATTTGTATATGGAATTAGATTTTGTCCCCTCTTATATTTTTTAATTAAAAAAAATAAATGCTGTATATTTTCGTGCATCCGGGAGAAGGTAGTGATAAAGCTACACAAGCATGCAAGAGTGAAATTGGAGACAAGGTAAAGGAGCCCTGTTGGAACTGTTAGCCAATATGAATAGGCACTGCAGTTCAAAATGCCCCTTTTGACCTCTTGTCTCTCTGAACATCCCATAAGACCCACCCCTTGACAATCATTCTGAGCACTTTTGGTAAATAGCCAACTTTTTTTATGCAAGCCGCATGTCAACAATGACCCTATATGATCTTTGAAATCCTATCCAGAAACACTCAGTAGAACCTACCACTCAAAAGATCTGATCAACAGTGGTATATATCCAGCTATTTCTGAGTAAGCTTAGAGTTGTGATGGTGGAGTGACCTCAAGATGACCTTTGAACCCCTCTGTTGTCCATCCATTGATCATCGCAAGCAAGTTCAATGATAATTTAAGACCAAGAAGCAGGTTTTGAAGTGTGAACAAATAGATATCTAGAGAGTTATAAAGCTCTGCAGAATGGGCACAAATAATTGCTGCTACTGCTCTTTACATGGTTGACAGGTGGCTTCATTCATACCCACTTACATAAAATTAGGGCCAGCTTTAAAATCCCACTGCATTTTGAATGGTCATGAGGTTAGTAGTTGTAGGCCAATGTTTCATGTAGTCAGTTTACCTGTTAGGACCAGCAGTCAACCATAGATTGTGTGTCTTAAAGTCAAGCCCAAATGATTATCTCCTATATACGCAGGAATCGTCGAACATGCCTTCATTTGCTTACAAAAGGGACCACTCATATTTTCTTGGAGGCAATTCGCAACTGGGCCATTTGTATTTTCTTAAGCAAAATATGGAAATACAGATTTCCAAAAACTATTACAAAGTCTTTTCTTTAATTACCCTTTAATGCTACAGACACAATTTCCACTACCTCACAACCTAGGGCAAATGGCTCATTTCTAAGGCACCGGTTAACAAGTATCCATTTTGACACCCTCCAAACAGCAAAATGAGTCATGACTATTCCTATAAGTGCCATAGTGTACCTCTTTTGTGCTTTATCTTTAAAAAGGGCATTGGGTAATTGTTTTAAGTACAGTGAACCTTTCAATGTCGTTACTTACTTTTAGTTATTAGTTAACTGGAGCAAGCCCCCAACAATCCCACATACCCAAGTGAAATAGACAGGTCATAAAAACAGCAAAAGTTTTAACACTGACATGCATCAAACACCTTGTCCCTAATTTGGAGTGTATGTGCTGGCTAATTAAGTTTAAATACCTTTTCTGTTTTCCTTAACAACATTGCCACACACATTGCCACAGAAAACTTTGGAGATAAGCATATCCAAATTGATCAAGAAAATAATTCAGTATATTAGCCAGCTGCAGCTTGCTTTGGGACAACTGATATTTTGAGTACCTGGTTACTTCTGCAATATGCATAATACTTATCCCTTACAAACAACATACAATTTGCACCCCTTTATATTATGAACATTCTATAACATATTTGTGTTCTAACTTAAAATTGTAAAGTCAAATTTCATAACTACCAAAATGAAATGCCTCAAGTTGAGCAGTTACCAAAATTTATACATAGAGACTTGAGTGAATTTCTGGATCCAGACAAAATTTGAGTAGGGTCATCTTGGTTTAATATGGGGTTGGGTTCATATGGTTCATAAGCCTGTGGGGAACTGATATACAAAAAAAATAAGGACAGCAGACAAAATAGGTTGAAGGTCATCCATTATGTGGTCACAGAATAAGAGCAAAATAATGACTAAGTGACCTTTGACCATCCCATCTGTTACTCCACATAAGGCTCCTTGTCTCAATGTATAAACTTGATCCATCACTGCCACTAAAAAGCTACATTAAGTTGTATCCATTTATACACCTGGGCAGTGAACTGTAGACTGGGAGTAATTGAGGCAAAGCACCTACTCAAGGGCGAAACACATTGGCCACACCGGAGCTCAAACTCACAACCTTTGGCGCATGGATTGGGAACTTAATCCACTGGACCACATGTGCCCTCATCCAAAAAAAATCATATTCATAAAACAAGCAGAAATTGGAATTAACAGTGCCCAAGAACCCCATATGAACCCAAGATGACCTCTGACTCAAAGTGTTGAGATAGTTCCAAAACTCCACTCATAGGGGGCAAACCACTTAAATTCTTCTGCATTTGATGTAACCCTTGATAGTCCTGGTAAAAAAAATAGCGCCTATGAGAAATATATCAGCGTCCTGAGGGAACCAGGTTTGCATGACTCTTGCCTGTTTTTATGAAAAGGGTAATAGGACCCCAATATTATAAATCTGTTAAGAAAATATGGCATATTTACGTGCATTTCAATGGGTGAGTTATTTAATGGTGTGCCCCCTATAGGCCTATAATGTCTGAAAACAGGATGGTTACCATATTTTGGACAACCAACCATACAGACCATCCATACACTGCAAATTTCATAGTCCCAAAATACTTTAAGTGGGGACAATTAAAACAGTGTTACAGTAAATTGGAATTTACAGCATGGGTTAATTTTGTGGTCCTCTAGAACTAGGGGCAAAACAGAAGAGGTTAAAATCAACACCAAATCTCTGAACGTCCCCTCAACACCAACATGTTATTTTAACTGATGAAACAAATTATTCATGCATGAATCAATCCTTTGTAATTTACTTTAAAACACAAATATTCAAACAAGACAATACATTAAATACAACAACATACATTTATACCAATCCACACACAAATATGACAGAACTTATTTGACATCAAATTACTATTTTTTGTATTAGATTTGCCGCTATCCTGAAAGTTAGTTTCACTGATAGAACACTAACCACCCCCACACACACCCACAAAAGAGGTCTTTTCAAAATCTGGATTTTCCAAATCAGTCATGTTTGCATGTGCTTGACTAGTCTACATTTATCAGGAATATTTCACTTGTGCGAGTGCTATTTTGTCATGCCATCAATGTAAACAATTGGTATGCAAAACACGCAATAACAACTCATACACAACTTGCACCATTAACCTCATGACCACTGTTTAACATGCACAAAATTGAAGGGATGTGATATGTTACTGATGCTACATTCAGGATAGTATGACATTCTTTTTGCCTGTATGCTTGCTAAGAGCTCCACCTTCACACTAAATAATTACCACATATGGCATGGGCATGAGTTGTCTTCTGTAAACCCTGACTGGTAAAGGTTGTATTGCACAAATAACAAGCTTGCTTTAGTGTGTAACAATGCTGTCTTGGCACTTGTACAACTGGAACCTTCAGTGAACATGTGCTTTCCAACAATGTGATACAGTCTATGTACAACATCACTTCATTGTACATGTCAAGATAGGGTAGATGAGTCGTAACTGAATTATACATAGCCTAATGATTTCGAAATTTCTGTCATTAAAAATGAACATATGATATCTGAAAAGATGAAAATAATGCCCACATATGCTCCCGGCATATCCAGAAAGTGCATACATTCACTAACATAGCCATTAAAAGCAAAGCAAGAAGCCATTAAAAGTTATGTGGCAAAGCAGTAATTCAAATGCACTGCATGTGGTATTGATAAGCAAGGTGTAAACTGGACTATTTTATAATATAACCTATAACAATGCAACATATGTGTGTGTAATGAATGCCAGTGTTGCGTTTCTTAACAAATGATGCAGACTTTTTTGGCTATAGGTGTACTGCAAGAAGTATCGTTTTTGTTCGCTTAAGTTGCATGAACTGTGCTGCTTAAGAGAAGAGTGATAATGTGCTCACAAATTTTGGCCCTTAACCACAAAACTGTGCTTATGGTGGCTGTAACAGCACCCAATAAAAACGTGTGACAACTGTTTGCATGTGAAACAAGAATAACACTGACAGCAATATCCTTACTCCTGTTTGGGTGAAATCCAAAGACTTGCTTCCAAATTCCTCAGGCCTGCCATCTCCAGTAGTTATTTCAATTGGTATTGGTGAAGACTTGCTATCAGAATCCTTAAGTGTGCTGTTTCCAGTGGATACTTCAACTGATGTGGCTTGATTTTCAGATTGCTTAGACCTGCTGTTTCCAGTGTTCACTTCAACCGGTGCACCTGAAGAGTTGTTCCCAGAATTTTTAGACCTGTTTCCAGTGCTTACCTCAATTGAGGTATTTGACCTATTTTCAGAATCATTAAATCTGCAGTTTTCAGTACTCTCTTCAAATATTTCAGCTGGAGACTCTTCTTCTGACCTAGAGTTTTTAATTCTTGTTTCAACTAAAGCTAATGAAGACTTCTCTATACATTCTTTAGACCTGCTAGTTTCAGTGTTCATTTCAAATACAACGGATGGGTTCTTAGTACATTCCTCTATCCTGCAGTCCCCAGTGTTTAGTTCAATGCATGCACTGAAAGATTTGTCCGCAGCTTCCTTTTGTTTGAAATTCTCAGTGCTCATGTTAGGAGATGCATCTGACGACTTGCTGACAGATTCCTCAAACAAGCTTTCTCCAGAGTTCACTTCAAGCAGTTCAACTGAAGACTCATTCACACAATCTTTTGACTTTCTATTGTCCACATTGAGAGCAGAATCTGGGCAATCATTCTCAGATTCCTTTAATCTGGATTTCTCATTGCCCAGGTCTACTGATGTATGCATAGTCTTGCCTGCAGATTTCTTGGGCCTGTTGTTTCCAATACTTGCATTACATGGTACATCAGAAGCCTTACTAGCAGATTCTGTTGACTCGGCACCATCACTACTCACCTCAACTGCTGAACTAGATTTCTCATTAACCAATTCCTTAGACTTGGAGATGACAATGTCCACACAAACTGGTACATCTACTGCACTGGAAGAGTCTGTAGTCTTATAGTTTCCTGTATTCACTTCATCTGCTGGAGTTGTTAATTTGTTTTCAGATTCTTTAGACTCTGAAGAATCACCTGGGTTATCTGAGGTTATTTTAGCTAATGTAGACACCAAGCCTTTTTGTTGTGCATTTTGTCTCTTATCTTCTGCAGTTGTAGATTTTGGATTTCCTTCCGAGTCTGATTGACTACTCTCTCTTTCAATATTTTATTTTCTTTACTCGCTACTTTGGCAGTTTTGGGCACTCTTGCACCCTTCTTCAAGCTAGATTTTGATGTTTTTGTAACTGAAGGCATGCAGAGTCTACAGTTCACTTTTGAGGATAATTTTGAAAGGTTCCTGGTAGATTTTGATTTGCACAATGTTACAAGGTCTGCTTTTGAAGTAGATTGTGAAGCAGGCGTTTTCTTATTGTTTACAGAAGACTTTCTGGAAGTTCCCGATTCCAACATCTGACATGTGTTTTTTATTGCTGTAGTATTAGAAATACTATCCTGCATGAAATAAGAGTACATGATCAGAATTATGTTGCAATTTTTTTATCACCTCTTTTGCAAAGAGGGTTGCCTGAAAACAGGTCATCAGAGGGCATTTTATGGTGAAATCCTCACAGGGGATAGTTTCTTGCATATTGACATAAAATACACACACTGAACACCTATTTTTTCCACTACACCAATCAAATTCAAATGATTTTAGAGAAAATTTATATTTTCCTGGTAGGGTACTCCTGGAGCAAACTGCCCCATCCACAAAACGCTTTGCATAACTATTGATTTAATCTTACATACTTTGATGCAATCATTGGTCAGTCTTTCTTAAACAATTCCCTGGTATTTTAGGAGTATGCCCTTGTGTGTGTGTGTGTGGGGGGGGGCATGTGTAATATACCATCACTGTTAAAAGCTACCATCACATATTCTGGTCTGTTTTCAGTTGTGAATTACTGTCTCTGGCCATGCAGGGTTGGTTTAAATATTGAGACAGCCACTACATGTGCAAATATGATCCATAAGAATGCTACAGCTATTCTGAAAGATGATACAGTTGTTGCTGGTGTATGCAGACAGGCTGTATGCATATGAGCAAAAGCTTTTGAGAAAAAGTGGATCCATGCCAATTCTTAACCAAGACTCTTTGCAAGATGTCCAAATAAGCATGTTGTAAAGTGTAATTCAAGAATGTTACAAATTGGCAGTTGTCAGCTCATAAGATGGTTGTGAATTTTACAAAAAAATGACAAGTAAAAATAAGAACTACATTAACAGTCTCTCAATGGTTATCATATAAATGGTGTTTCAGGCAAAAAACAAAGGCTGAGAAAAACTGTACTATGGAGATGTTTAATACACATGTTGTCTTTTAAGTACTAACAATACAACATACAAACTTGTGCTATTGAAATCTGTACTTCCATGCATGCTGCAAGATGCAAATATTACACACAAGAGTTTATAAGATGTACTATATTATGAGCATGTGATGTTGCTGTTCCTTCAAAAATCTTTAAGACATGCAACAAGCATGCTTTAATTCAGACATGTCAGGCATGTTGTAAGATGGAATCTAAGATGGAATGCTATACTGTAGTGTTTGGCATGTAAATGAAGTCCATCACATAATATGCAAGCACATTATGGCATGTATATACATAATGTGCTTTTAGGGGTGGATGCCTACCTACATTATACATCCCATATTGTTCAGTATGAACATGCAAGCATATTGGGATAATTTTCAACCTTTGTCAGAGGCCAGTATGCAGGACAGCTAGGGAGAAAAATCTGCATTTGGCTGGATTCTAACTGACAACCTGCACATACAAGATTCCACTGGTCTGGATATATATATTTGATGTATTGATTGAGCAACAGAGGGGGCTACACAAATACACAAGGGCAGCTCTATTGTAGAGTTGGGTAATAATCAATGATTACCATAATTATGTAACCCTTGATGTGTATCTATTGATATAATCCAAGTCCAATGACCTTGGACACTTACCCAAAGGTCTAAATGGTCATAGAATCCAGTATAATTAGAGTGCTCTCATAAACTGAGCCACAAAGGCTGGGTTAGCAGGTGAGTGACATTTATCTACAGTATTAGGTCCCTACTTTACATACATTAAAATCTTATGCATCTGTGGAAGAGTGTGTGATGGTTCAGCCCCTCTCAGGAGCATAATCCGATATGGCCTTTTGTGGTCCAACTGCTGATGGCAATCGAAAACAAATATTTCTGCTTGATTCATTAATTTCTTCCCATATTCTTCATGTACAAATACAGTGTCAAATTTCCCCAATGTGTGTTTTTGAGAAATGGGGACTATTAGACAGTCTTTCCAGAAGTTAACACTTTCCTCCAGCCTAGTAAGCTACTCTGCAGGATCCACTGTGCACTGCTAGCTGACTGATATCCTGTGGCCATGACAGCCTGGCACTGCTGTTGGGAAACTGGAATGGACAACTGAAATTGTAGATCTAAGAGTTTTGTTACTGTGTATTTGTCTAACTGTTGATTTGTACTTTGTAGGCTAGGCCGAGTCTAGACAATTTTTTGCTTTTTTGGAATTCATTTTCATGTGGCCATGACAGCCTGGGCTATGACTGCCTGTTGGGAATTGAACAGCCACAATTGTAGATCGATGAGGTTTAATGTTACGTTGCAATTTGTCTTAACTTGATTTGTACTTTGTAGTGCTAGGCCTATTCCTACTAGTCATACTAGGTCTTACGTTATTCATATACCGAATATCAAGAAAATAAACGTGCATTTTTGTGGTATAATAAAAATTCTATATTACATGTATAGTGCTTTGGGGGAAGAGTGTGATCCATTAGAACACACATGGAGCATGTTTGATTAAGACCTGAAACTTGACATTCACGTCATGAAAATAACTTCAAATTCATGCCTCAAATTTTCAGTTTCCTTAACTTTTTCATGTGGCCTTGACAGCAGAGCTAGGACTTCCTGTGTGGGAATTGGGAATGCAAGGCTGAAGTGTTTTAGATATCTGAGTTTATTTTGCTGTGCCATTGTCCAACTTGTTGATTTGGTACTTTGTAGGCTAGGTTATTTTTTGCTTATTTGGAAAGTGGATGGCCTTGATCTAATGTGGCGGTGCTAATCCAGAAAATAAACATTAAATCTAATCTACTTAAGGTCACCACTTCAACAAGGTCTACTAAATGATTAGTTATTCTGTTTATTTATGCATTGTAAGATACCTATGATGTGGTGCCGTTGACATGCGCACCCAAACTTTCTGTATTGTGTGAACAGGGTTTAACTAATAGCATCCCTGAAAAAAACCATCAATATTATTCTTAATTCTAAAAGGGACTCCAAACTAAACTGGCGTGGATTAAACTAAAGACAAAAACTACGGGTCTCGAAACCGGTCCTCTTGCTAAGCAGCAAAGAGTTGAATACATGGACTGCGCTTATGTGGATACCAGTGAAACAAGTACCAAGTGTAGGAAGTCTAACTCAAAGTTTTAAGTGGCATAACAGAATGAAGATGGAGTGAAAGAATGCACGATTCTAACAGACCACTTTTGCTGAATTAAAGTATTGTTATATAAGTAGAGGCTGTACTGTAGTATTGCTCACATAAAATGTAAAGCCGCAACACGACTTGCAAAATACGGTAGACCTATAACATGCCTACGATTGAATCCCAGGCAGATTACTTTCATAAAGATACAATCTCAAAATGGTGGCAATTTAGTGCTACATCAGGTGGTCTCACTTCATTATGTGGAAATCTTTTATTCCATCCTTGCGTCAAGTACTAACCTTGGTGTTTTTGTTCTCTGTGTGTTACACAGCCTCCAATGTCATGGCTCTCCATTCAAATTCTCTATTACGCTACTGGAGTTCTATGTAAGAAGCCCGAGGCAGGAGTTATGTACAACTTGTTTAATGTTCAGAAAGATCTAAAAGAATTGAACTATTACGTCATCATTGATGTGAACTCCTATAACTGTTTGTTTCTTAAATCCATCCATTCTTTACAATCTCTCATGGTATATCCAAAACATATCCGGGCCATACTTGTGTAGTCTGTAACTTTCTTTTGTATGTATTACCATTGCTAAGTAAGCTACCATAAATCGGGTAACAAAACTACGTGCACAGTAACAAAATACATTGCGGTCCCCGGACCGTGAGTGCCGTCTGCCGTCGTGGTTTGTGAATGGGGCCAAAGGTCACATGAGGTCACCAAGATCACACAAGGTCACCAACATGTCACTCCACCCCGCCCACTCCTTTCCACCAAGTTACACATCATTGTAGGCCTTACGGAACTCATACGGCGTGCATTATATTAAGGGTTAACATTTTGACCACAGACACACACACAGATATATGACCAGAGTAATCCCTATGTGCCTTCTGCAATTCTTGCAGAAACAAAAAAATGTTGTTCAACAATGAAATAGCATATAGTATTAAAAATATGCTGTATAGATAATAGATGAAAGCTTCATATTATATAATACTGTTAAGATGCCTTCCTCTAGGAATGCAACAGACAACACTGAATCTAACACCTATAGATTTAATCTGTTCATCACCCCAGCTCTTGTGGATCAGTTGGTTAGAGCCATGTGGTGGTAGCACATATGTACATGTAACTCATGTTGCAGAACATGCAGTTTTTGTGTACATGAACTCAGTTAAAGAGCAATGATGTTGTTGTATACACATAAATTTTACTCATTTGTACAGCATGTAGTTATGGATTAAATTAGGTGCATGCAGGCATGTTATTGGATGTGATTAAAATATGATACACAATGCACATACACATGTCACAGCTGTTTTAAAGTCATTTATTATAAAACAAGAAACAAAAAATATCAATGGTGACCTACTTTTGATAGCTAATTTTAATTCTTTATTCTACTAACTACATCCTGTGCAAATTTGATTAAATTTCATTGCAGGCAAGTATGATTTTTCATAAAAATCTAGTTTTACACTTGCTGGACGCTATAACATACAAATATTGTCTTTTGTAGGCCTATATGGCAAGATTCCCATAATGGATTTTTCTTATTTTTGCAGAGGTAATAGCTCTTCCATGTCCTTAAATATATCACTTGGCAAAATTGTGTCGCCACTGCTTAAAATTGCTCTAAAAATAAGACAATTTGCACAGGGTCAAACATCTGTGAAATGACATGGAAGGTGTAAAATGTGGGTTCAAGCAAGTTTCTGTACAGCTAGCTTATGTTTTTGAGATGTGCATATTACATATTTCTAGGATATGCATGCAGCCTATTGCAAGATGAGTAAATGGCACATTGTGGTATGTTTATTGGAATATGTATTTTATGTAAGATGTGCATACAGGCATTTTGACATTTATAAACATAAGATGAGAAGCCTGTGTATTGTGTGTATATGATTTATTTATGTACATAGGTTTGTTATGTGTGCACACAAATTACAAATATTCTGTTGGATTTATACATAGCATGGCATATCATCACAAAGGCATGTTGCATGTCACTTGTTCAAGGTCATGTCTGAAATCTGCATGCAGGCATGATTTAAGACTTGCATATGGAAATGGATGCAAGAGTGTACTCATTAACCTCAATTTAAACATGTTTATTTCACATGTTTCCAATGTGTTTTTAAGGGTTATACAGGATTGGGAAAACATGAAGGATTACTGCATACTTTGTGACCACTTCATTTTAGAAGCTCGCTGTCTGTGTGAGTAACTTTCTTCAACAGACGAGGCCTGTCATATGTTTCACAACGTTCTGAAGAAACTTAAAAGGTGCTTGTTCCGATTTATGTGTATTGTGTTCTCTACTTAATACAAGAGCCTGGCACTTGCACATACACCCCATCAAATACCGTGGGAAACAAACTTGCGTTTTTTATGGCAGACGCAATAATGCATGTTGCAAAGCCCCATTCAGTACTGTGCTAATATTGATGGTTGACCACTAAAACAGCGTTTTTTGTTTATATCTTGGGAAAGAAATGGATTTGAGGGCTCAAATTTCAGGAAGACAATGAGAAAATACGACCTTTCATCTGATATCAAAATCGATACTACTTCCGGGTAAATCAGGGGGGTCCCAAAGACGATCGGAACACGCACCTTTAACTGATCAACATACGGATATCATTCTGCCATTAGAGTTAAAAATCTACTGCATGATTTTTTTTGTAGTCTGTGCTCCATTCTGTGTAGCTTTTGCATATATCAATTAGTATAATATTATGTAATGGACAGGGAATGCTTTTCTTTAAATGTTCATTGTTTTGTTTGCTAGTTGAGAACCTAAAGCTTTGGTGTAAAACTTGCCATTCTTACTGACAAGGTTAAACAAATTGTATTTTTATTGATTTGTTGCTCTACATTACATTGTTAACATTCGTTTTAACTTCAACAGAACTACTGCGGCTCCTCTTTATAAATGTGAATAAAATTTTACAGGTGTGTCCTTATTTGTGGTAATTACACACACAACACACCCACACACAAACACCCACACACACACAGGAAAGCAGTTCACCGCGCGTAAAGCTCAAGATATTTTAGGTCCATTTCTCTGATTTTCTTCAAAACCAGGTCATGCTGTTTTATTTACCCATAATAAAGATCTAATTTAAACTAAAAATATCAAAATATTTGCTTTTGATTTTCCTTTGAAATCCAGCACTAATATTTGACCCAAAATGCTCTTAAATATTATTTATAAAATCAATGACAATATTTTTGTTCTAAATTTCAGATTGGTTACCTACACTTTTGAAAATACTATACTTTATTATTTGCTTGTTTTTCTAATCGTGTACCACCCTTCGGCACAGAAAAAGATATGGCAGGCATGTTGTTTGTGTAAAGGAGCATGTTAATATTAAAGCAGCATACTTGAATACATGCAAGATTATGACAAGCTTGCAAAAAATGGCTCTACACAATGCACATAACAAGATGCACATATTATGACAATAAACATGCTGTAAATAGTAAGATTAGCAATGAAATTGCCTTTCAATTTACTGTACTGATCTGTGTATAGTCCCAACCTTTTTATAAGCTTTAAATTGGGGTCTTGGTCTACAGTACAAAAAGATACGCAGCCACTTCAAGATTTCCGAATTTAGAACTCTGTTAGAAGATTGCAGTTTTCTGATATGTAGGAATGTTTTCACCTTTGTTATTCCAAAGTTTTAAAATCATTTTCTTTGATGCAGAGTATGTATCAATGACTATAAAGTACCTGAATTTTTTTTTTCAAAAAAAAAATAGTCACGGGAATTGAACCAATTTGCCATCAAATGACAGAGGCCATATTTACCCCGACTACCTAAGCGACCTCCCAAACTAATACTTATCACATTGCTTTATTTTGCAATCATTCTGGGCCATTTTTGTAAAACATCTAACAGGATAAAGAACAATCTCTATAGAACTCTCTGAATTTTCCCAAAACTTAGGGGTGGGATTTTACACAAGCACAGGATTATGCACAGGTCAGTACAATATACTGCTCAGTTGCTTTAATTATTAGTAGTCCATTTTGTCACTTGCCATGTAGCAGGGGGCAATATATGTTTATGTCTGGTCAATACCTATTGTATTTGACTTTGGGGAGGGGGATTTAGTACTTTCTTATGAAAATAGGAGTTAGGGTTAATGTTTTAAAGTAAAACAATGTATTTTTGTAACATGTACTTTGTTTGCATTTTAAGGTTCAATGTTTGGGATAAAATCATCTTGTGGTTTGTAAACTCAGCTACGATGATGTTACTGTTGTCTTGGATACTTTGGAATCACAGCAGCCAACAAGGGCTGTTCATCATGCACTACCCTTAATTAACTGTTCAAACATAACACAAAAGGTATCTCCTCTAAAACTAAAAATACCTATTTTCTACTTGGCATTTGGTCTGCTACTGGAAACATGTAGAACATTTTGGGGTTTTTTTTTTCCAAATATGGCTGTCAACCCGTAACTCAGCTCCAATTATCCACTTATGTATCAGACTATGACGAATATGCAACACTGTGTCATATCAAAACCTAAGCTCTGTTCTACTACATCTCTTTCATGAAAAATTCCACACTATATACTTTTTCCTCTCCATTTTGCATGCTGTATAACAATCAGCCTCGGAAAGTTTTTTTTTTTTTTTTTTTTTTTGTCACTTGCCATGTAGCAGGGGGCAATATATGTTTATGTCTGGTCAATACCTATTGTATTTGACTTTGGGGAGGGGGATTTAGTACTTTCTTATGAAAATAGGAGTTAGGGTTAATGTTTTAACACTTACTGTGCTCAAGTGATCGAGATCTCGATCAAAACATGTGGCAGGTATTATAAAATGCTGCCTTTGTGTACATAAGAGGTGTTAAAGTAAAACAATGTATTTTTGTAACATGTACTTTGTTTGCATTTTAAGGTTCAATGTTTGGGATAAAATCATCTTGTGGTTTGTAAACTCAGCTACGATGATGTTACTGTTGTCTTGGATACTTTGGAATCACAGCAGCCAACAAGGGCTGTTCATCATGCACTACCCTTAATTAACTGTTCAAACATAACACAAAATGTATCTCCTCTAACACTAAAAATACCTATTTTCTACTTGGCATTTGGTCTGCTACTGGAAACATGTAGAACATTTTGGGGTTTTTTTTTTCCAAATATGGCTGTCAACCCGTAACTCAGCTCCCATTATCCACTTGTTATGTATCAGACTATGACGAATATGCAACACTGTGTCATATCAAAACCTAAGCTCTGTTCTACTACATCTCTTTCATGAAAAATTCCACACTATATACTTTTTCCTCTCCATTTTGCATGCTGTATAACAATCAGCCTCGGAAAGTTTTTTTACAAAGGTGATGACCGTCTTCCACTCTCAATTCCTTAAGCTCTGCTTTTAACATATGGGAAGTTAAATTGACCTGTCTTGTCTGGCAATGCACTGTGGTTGGCTGCTGTGTTTTGAACTGAAAAACATGTAAACCTTCAATTGCAATGACTACTTTAGAGGAATGACTACAAAAGGAAAATGTTTACTCAAAATGTTAATAGGTATTAAGAGCAAATGGTTAATTATGTTAATGGATTTAAAATGTATGGAATGTATTAGATTTCTTACAGTAGCATTTACACCAAAAGGCGTCGCAGTCGGAGAAATAGAAGGCGAGTGAAGATTGAGCGGTTGGCTCTGCTGCCATCCACATCTGTTACTGGGCTGTATTAAACATCAGAGTATCTTTTTTGAACACTTTGAATGTGATGGAATCCTTAGATATCAACTGGCTTTCCCTACACCTTTCTGAAAGTCCTCAATCGAAATTTGACATATTTATGAAGTTGTCCTTAAGTCAGTACTATCATGGAAAAAAAAATATCCAAATGTTTAACAAATATGTTTACTTTTGTTGAACTACCTTTAACCACAGCCAAATATATTGAAGGGTGTCTGAAGACAATTTGCACAAATCCCGACATATAGCTTGAATGGGACCTTTATCTACCACTATCAACGTGTTTGAACAGCGCAAACACAAAACCTGCACAATTGACTTGCTGAAGTCCCCAGACAATCATTATTCAAGCTGCATTCTGGTACTTACACAAATTTATTGATCACATTGTCATACCTACCAACATTCCCTGTTTTATAGGAATCATCCCTGCTTTGAACTTTCTAAAATTGCAAAAAATAGGGATATCCGTTTCTGAAATTTCAAACAAATCTTAAATTGCCAGAAAAGTCCTGAAATATTTTCTGGGCTCCTGAAGCTCTTCATGCAGCTTCAACAAAAAGGGTTTGTCTAAAACCCAGACTTCAGGAGACTCTACTCATGTGTACTCCACTAAAGGCCTTAAAGTGGACGTGGATCACAAATAGACACCACCCTTAAGGGCTTTCGTGATGAGGTGTTAAAGGCACATGCATCCTGATATTGGGGTTCTAAATGTTGGCAGGTATGCAGTGTACTCTAAATAAACCTTTTCCAATAACTTGGAACACATATGCAGTACAAAATTAACAGTTGAGGACATCTGCAATGTATTGGGCTATTCTTTGAATGTACTGCCTTAAGGAATATAATGCATCTTGTTCTTAATAATTTCCTTCCTCTTAGTATGAAAAACATTCAGAACAGTGACATATGTGTGCCCATTTAAAAAACAAAATGGTCACTTAATTGTTGTCTTCATTTGTTGTACTATAAAATAGCAATGCAACATAAACATGATTACATTACCACATAACATCGGCTTACCCCCCACAAAATTAGGTGTCCTGCAAGTATAAAATATCTAGCAGACATGCTGTAAACATGCTTTTGCTAAGACATCCACAATTAGGATTACAAAGGTATGGATATATGGATATTCTCTATAGCACCCAAAACCAATACAGACTACAATACTGGGGGTTAATAATTAAAGGATTCTCAACTTGCAAATAGAATTTTCAAACAAAAGTGAAACATGACTAACAATACTAATAATTTACGGTTACCAAAAAATGATGATTAGGTCAAAGTACACTGATTGCTCCATTATTAGCAATCCTAGTGGTTGCATTGGGATGTCATGCCTTACCTGTTTTGTTGGGGTGCTTCCTGGTGTACTTGGAGTCTTTGACCCACTGCCAGAAGTAGCAGCAGTCACATTAGTTGTAGTTGTGCTCGCAGAAGCCTGAGATGAAGCATTTAATGGTCTTGTTTGAGGAGCTGCTGCAGCTCTGGATGAAGTCAAGACAATTTGCTGGTTTGATTTACTAGCATCTGACGCAACTGATCGATTTGGTGGCACACTGTTAAGTGTTGTGACTTCTTTGTTGCTGGACTGAGGAGGTTGCTGCTGGGGCATTCTTTGGGATGTGGATGTCTGCATGGTGGGTACAACGGATGCAGATTGTTTGGCAGCAAGAAGCTGCTGGGCTTGGAGGACATCTTGTCTGTCATACTGGGTACCAGTAGTTACTACTACTTTACTTGGAACCTGAATGCATAGAAATATTGCCCGCAATATTGGTTAATATCACTTAAAGAGTAGTTTACTTTGATCATAATGGGAATATTGGTACCTTTGCGATCATAATGGGAATATTGGTACCTTTGCAAATAAACCGGAATTTGAATACACCTTGAGGGGACATGACATAACTACTAACAAATTACAACAAATACATAAGGCAGGACGTTTCCCACCAATCCTTAAAGGCTTGTGGCATCTCTAGTTGTGTCTTCACTTGTAATTGAGGAACTGATCATTTGAATTTCTCAATCCATTTCTTTTGATTTTACACATAGCAGTCCCATAATTGCATCAGATTCCCTACTCTTAGGCCAATAAAGTGCTATTGGTGATAAATATTACAATATTACTGCATTCACTCAATCAGCTCTAAAAGTTGCATTTTATGTTTTATTTCATATTACATGCTATAACAAGCGAGTACCTGTGCAGGCCCAAAAGATTCCCTCAAAGGAATTTTTCCTGATTATTATAAGGTGGTAATAGGCATTGTATATGCCTACAGATGCCAAGATTGTGTTGCCACTAGTGAATTGTAAAAAAAAAATGAGAGACAATTTGCATTGGGTCAAACAGAATAGTTATGTGGTTAATGCATACCACTACTGCAAAGGTTTCCTGGTGGGACCACTTGCTGGGGCTTTGGATACTGAATCTGGATATAACTTGTGTCACCCTATTGATTAAAATCAAAATTTGTTTTCCCCTAGGTTAATTTTGAATTGGCTAATGAATCATTGAACCAAATAGTTAAGTCTACGAGTCCAACCCCATGTTTTTCCTTATTATGGAAAGATCACTTTTGCACAATTTGTTTTATCAGGGACTGCCGTTTGGGGCACACCTATAGCGCACGTCGAGTGCTATTTGGTCACACGATTTATGGCGTGCCTTGTGTGTAAGCAATTGTATGTACCAAAACTTCCACTTTGAATGTGTCATTTCCCTTTTAAAAACCTTTTTAATTTATTAATAAAAACTTGTCCAAACACCATGCGGTTTATGTGAGAGAGGATTTCAGGGTCTGGATTACCATTTACGATAATGCTATGTGAACACGATAGAGCCCGCGATGTATTCGGTACATTCATTACGTCATCATGTGTGAAACGTGTTAGAGTTCAGTGGGACTTGACGGCATTGTTTTATACCGTCACTACAGTGAGGAATTGCTCATAATGCATAATCGCAAGATCGCAATCAACTAAAATTTTGTTAATAAGTTTTTCCTCACTGATATCTAGTGAAACATGAATAAAACAGAAGGTGCTGGGATCACGAAATGCACCTTTAGGCCACAATTTCAAATTTAGAAAACAATTCAGTAAATCATCTTGTTCTTCAGCTGGGTTGCTATACAGTCGGTCCCATGTACTGATAGTCGTACCTATACATCACTGTCAATTTCGAAGGATGAAACCCTCCTGTCAATGCTTGTCCAATGTTAAATAGATAATCACAATTACAGTGCTAATAGGGTTGACCTCCATTGGCACTGACCTGGAAGAAATGGTATGATTCTGATATGACCCCCATAAACAGTAGTGCTTTTATCATGCAATGCAGTATAGGCCCTTGAAAATTGCAATAATAATAAATACTAGACTACCCTAGGAGAAGGAGAATGTCTAGGTTAGCTCCATGTAACTGTCAATGTTTGACAAACTTGACTTACCATTATTCACCAAAAGAAAGAGCAGAAGAATACTTCCGCTGGACATACTAACCTCCTTTCTCTTGGACCGCAAGATATCATTTTGTTCTGTTAACTCATGTACTTTGATCTGCAGGCGAGTAGATTCTATCTGCCACCTCTGTCTGCTATTCTCTGCTGCTGTCAATTGGTCTTGCAAAATCTTGGCTTTTGCAGCAAGTTCATTAACCCGCTTAAGATGTTGCCTCATCTTAATCTCAATAAGTTTTGCCACCAATTCCTGAGATAAAATTTAATGAGTAACATTGGGAACTTGTCATTCAATTTTATCTTTGACATTTCAATGCCTTTTCTACCTCCAGATTTATACAATGTGGATATAATACAATAAACATTCTTTTAGAAGTATATTATTAAGCTGAAGCTCTACTGCATCAAATAACTGCATTTGCAGAATACTACCACTAATTCTTTAATACAGAATATGTCCTGATTTAGTTCAAAATATGAAAATACCTTGCAGTGAAAGGTAATTACAAATCCTGCCACTGTATCAGTGAAATTGGAACCCAAGTTCTATTATAACACTGAAGAATCAATGATCTTTGACAATACGAGTCTGTGGTGAGGTTATCTCACAAATTTCAAGCAAATTTGAGTTAAGATTACCTGTTTGCTAAGATTAGGACTAAGTACATCTTGTTTCTCTGATCCGTCCAGCTTGGCTTTCTTGTTCTCCTTCCCATCAGACAATGGTGATGCACTCCGTTTTCCAGATTTCCCATGCAACTCTGTGCTAGATTTGGACTTTATCTTTTTCTTTTTTGGCTTTGGATGAGTGGCAGCAGATGAAGCACTGGCAGCATCTTCATCACTGCTGAGTTCAATGATATCAACACCACTTTCTCCTGCACTCTCAGCAGATGGTGTTGCACTCCTTGAAGATTTGGACTGTTCTTCAGATGGCTTTTGGGCAAAAGAGTTTTCTCAGATGTAACCTTGCCTAGCACATCTGCTGTTGATTTTGAGGGTACAGCTGTATCACTTGTAACTTTCACTAATGTATTCTCTGTTGATTGAGGGGGCAGAGACACAGTCTTCTCTGAAGTACCTTTCCCTGATAAATGCTCTGCTGACTTTAAGGGCATTTTACCAGAAACAATTTCCACTGGAGTGTCATCAGTTGACTTCGAGGGTGTTTTCTCAGAAGTTAGTTTTCCTGAAGAATTCTGAACTGACTTCAAGGATGTTTCCTCAACATTACCTTTCAACGGAATATCTCCTGTTGATTTCAAGGGCATTTTCTTGGAACTTTCTTGCACTGAATCATCCTCTGTTGACTTTGGGGATGAAGGTTTCTTTGATGTATTCACCAATGTAACATCTTTTAATTTTGTGATAGTTGGTGCCTCCAAAATGGTCACTGAAATAGAAGTATTAGGTGAATTTGTTGTGATGTCCTTTGATGTCACACTCAAAATAACAGGTAATTTCTTTTCATCTGATGGCAACTTGACGGTTGTTTCTGTCTTGCTACTTTTTGCTGTCTTGCTCCTACAATATTTATATCTTTGGCAATGGGGGATTCAGAACTTTTAACAGCATCTTTCGTTATTTCTAGTCCGTTGGAGACATGTTGACCTTTTTCTGATACACTTGGAATGTTATCATTTAATTGTGCATCAGAAGCACCATGTGTGTGTGATTCAGTGTTTGCCAGATGAGTTGAAGGTTGATTAGCATGTGTACTGGATTGCTCTACACTACTACCACTACTACTAGGAACAAGATCTATTTCATGGTTTTCAGTCTTTTGTGTTAATTCATCTTGAACCACAGAAGTAGACTCATTTTTGGATTGTTCAGGAATAATACCAGTTTCCACAGAGTTGGCATTCTGTGCATTATCAATTGCTTCTGGAGGAGAATGCAGTGATACTGCTGGAAGAGATGGGGTCCTTTCTGATACTTCAGAACTTGTAGCTTTAGATTTGTCTGTATCCTTGCCAGAATCAATATCAGCTGTTGGTGGCTGATCTATATCTTGGTGGGTGTCAGTCTTTCCTGTGGATGCAATTTGAATTCCTAAATTAGCCTCTGTTACTTTAGGTACACTGATATCAGAAGAAGCTGAATTTGTTTCATTTGAGGTATCAATTGGCATTGAAGAAGGTTGCGATGCTTCTGGCAGAGTGGACATTCCTTCACCTTCTTCACCTGCATGTTTTACCAAGTCCTTTGCCGACTTGCTTTTGGTCAATGACGGATCTGCATCTTTGTGAATATCCACTGCCTGATCCCTTTTTTCTTCCTTATTTGGAACTTCATCATCTGCAAGCAAGTAGTCTTCCATTTCTGAGTCTCCATCTACTTCCATTGGTTCTTCAGCAGAATCATTTGTACTTGAATTCAGCAAAGCATCATCAGAAGAATCTCCTTCTCTGCTCTTCCTTCCTGGAGAACGTGCTACAGCTGATTTCATTTCAAACTGAGGTACTGCATATGGTTTCTCAATAGCTTCCTTAATGGCATCAGGTGATTTATTTGAACTCACACTGGCTGGAGAAGGCCCTTCTGCAGATTTTCTTTCAGACTCTGGTTTGGTTTTCAACTTTTCTTGACTGATATTTATAGGTTTGTCTGAGTTCAATGTAGTTGGAGAAAACCCTTCTGTGGATTTCTCTGTAACCTTGGCGGTTGTCAGAATTTCCTCATTACTTAATGTAATAGTAGCTGGTAGATCTGAGTTCAGCCTCCCTGGAGAATGTACTGAAAATGAGCTTGCAACCTGAGGTACTTTCTCATTTGTTTCCATACTGACATGTGACAGTTTATCCGAGCTTACGCTCCTTGCAGAATGTCCTGCACTTTGTTCTGAAAGGTGGGGTGATGCCTGAGCCATATCATTCCTTTCATTCCTGTTATCAGAAGGTGTGTCTGTTCTTGTCATATCTGCATTTTTCTGGCATTCACCACTGTTTCTGTTACTTCCATCTGGTGACTCCTCTGTAGACCCTTTAGTAGCGTTTTTAACAGGTTTATCTTTTTCAATTGTCAATGAAGGATCACTTGTTTTAGTCTCCTTATTTTCATCAATGGATGGTTTGTTATTGGTAACAGTCTCTGCAGGCTTGAGTTGAGGCTTCATATTTTCAACATTAACCTCTGCCATAGACACCAATGCTACATTGACTCCTTCAGATACTGTAGGATTTTCACTTGAACTCTCTGCAGGTGAAGATGCATTTGAATTTGCTGAAAGAGATACTTCTTTACTAGCCTCAGTCAATGTTTGATCTCCATCCTTCAATGGTTTCTTTTCAATGTCATAAACAGCGTTTTCATGTTGTTTTGTTGATTTTGCTTTGCTTTTATCTTCAGATGGTAAACGTTCATTACATTTTCTATTGACCGAACCTTCAACATTTGTGGCACCTACATCTCCAATATTAACAAGACCTTTCGTTGTGACAACCAATGTGTTTGAAACACCAATTTTGTCTATCACAGCAGCAGATTTCTTTGCAACTTGAGCAGTTACTCCTGAGGATTTGGATTTAGATTCTTCAGTAGTTGTGGTGTTGGAATTTGTAGTACTGGTGAGTTTCACCAAATCTGGGCTCTTGCTTTGGCGGTTCATCTGTGGAGGTTTCTGCAGGGTGCTTATTGTTGGCACAGATGTCTTAATTGCTACCTGTTCTTGGCAAGGTGGTTCACTTGACAATTCCTTTTCTACTGGAGAGTCTTGGGATGCCAATTTTGCTAAGTGTAGCATAGTACTTGCAACATTTCCTGTATTAATTTCCTTGACCTTGGTAGTTGTTTGTACAGGATCTGCAATGTCTAATTTAATTGCAGCATTTGGTGGTTTTGTATCTTGTGAATCTTTTGGGATAATCTGTGGTACTTTCAGCACAACGGGACATTTTGCTTCTTGCTTTACTTCCGATTCTTTTGTCTCCAATTCAGACTTGGTCCTGTGTAAAACACCAGCCATGTTACATACTTGAAGCTTTTCACCAGAAACTTGAAATTCCTCAACTTTAGTCTTTACTTCAATTTTGCCTCCTTTATCCACAAGATCATTTTGCAATTCTTGCAGGTTCTCTTTAACTGCAGCCAACTCCTTTTCCACAATTTCCTTATCTTGATCCAATTTCATAGGAACAGGTCCATTACCTGCTGATGGGGAGATGTCACCAGCACTTCTTGCCTCCATCTTTGCTGCAACTTTGCCAACTATATTTTTCAACTTTTCTTTCTTGAACACAGACAAATTTAATGTTTTCATAACTACACCCTTTGGTTTGTTTTTGGCACTGCCTGTAATTGCAGCCTGGACACCCTCATTACCTTCCACAATGGCATATTTTACTTCAGGTGAATTGTTTTTGCTTTTCTGAAGCAGGCATTTTAACAGTTGGAATAGCACCTGTAGGCTTTTCTGTGATGTCATCTATTCCAATCGGTTTTGTATAGGCATCCTGATTTCAGGCCTTTTTTTACTTGTCTGTTCTGAAGGTGGGGCTGATTTCCTAGCAGTTGGTGATGACTGAACAGTTGGCTTAGGTTGAACAATGGGTCCTGGTTTCTTAGATGATTGCTGTTGCTTAAATGGAACTGTTCTTGCAGACTGTGATGCATCATATGCATCACTTGAGGGGCTTACAGATTGGTCTGCAGATACATCTGTATTTGTAGGTGGAAGAATACTGGAGGTCTTGCAAGGCTGGTTAACTGTGCTGGGATTACCTTCCCCACAACTTTTTGAAGGGCTTGCCGATCTAGGAGCAGATTTCCTGGCAGTAAGATTTGATCTGTCAGTAATAGGCTTATTCGTTGCAAGACTTGACAGTACTGGTCCATTAGCTTGCTCAGTACTTCCAGGAATCTTTTCAGCAGCCTTTTGTGTTTCACTTTCCTTTTCTGCATTTTGTTCTCTGACTTTACTCCCATCTTCATCGCCTTCATTGTTTTGTGGCCCAAATGGCAAAAAAAGGTGGTGTACCTTTATGATTGACTGATTTGGGGGCACTTTTTCTTGCCATACCTTGCTTGGCACTGGTCTTTTGTGTTTGTGGGGCATCTTTAGTACTTTCAGTGGAATTACTTTTGCTTTGGTTAGAAGATATTGCCATAGTCTTCCTAGCACTAGTTGGGGAGACCTTTCTGGCTAGGCTTGGTACTGGCATTAACTTCCTTGATGCTGTCCGAGTTATTGCAACTGAACTTTTATTCTGTGCAGCAAAGTTGCCTTCATCTACTGCCCTCTCACTCGTATCTGGTGCACTGTTTGTGATGACTGGCTGCTTTGTTGCATTTGTGCTGTCTTCAACTGTATTTTTTGCTTCCTCAGCTTTCCTCATCCTCTCAATTCTCAGGGCATTATCTAAAGCACTTCCCCTTCCATCCACATGGTTCACCCTTGGGACCTTGTTTGTTTTGTGCCATCTGATATATCACTTTTGGTAGTAGGTTTCCTACCTGGGGAAGGACTCCTTTTTCCTCTGACAACACTTTCCATTCCACATCAGGATCTGGTCCTGAAATTCCTTGCTCATCTGATGGTTTAACTTTGCCTGGAGAATATGTTGATTTCCTGGCATTTGCCTTCAATTTAATAGCAGATGGTACTTGTTTGATCTTTTCATTGTTCTCAGAGGCATCACTAGTGTTTGTTTTAGGCATAGATGGAGGTTTGGATGCAGAGCTACTAGTTCCAGATTGACCACTTATTTTATCTGAACCTTGCATTGGTTTAGACTCATTTTCATCTCCTTTACCTTTTGAAGACTTTCCTTGGTTTGATTTTGGCAGAGTAATTGCATTTGATTTGTTGTCATTTCCTTGAGAAGATTTTGGTCTACTACGAGTAGAAGGTCCCTGAGAATGACTTCTATTAGATTCTTCAGCTCTTGTATTGATGGGTCTACCACCTTCTGAACTCCTACTCCTGGTTTGCCTATTTTTCTGGTCATCATCTCTAAACCTATCACTCTCTCTCCATCCATCATCAGCCCAGTCATCTTTCCTCTTGTCAAGCCGAGGTCTTCCTGGTCCACGTCTTTCGAAATGGTCTCGCTGAGGGTATCGAGATGATGAAGATCCTCTACTCCATGCATTGCCTCCTCTATTCACTCCATTAGGAGTGTAGTCAGGTGGACGCATACTTCTGCTATACCTGTCCTGTCCGCCATGTGCCATTCGAGGACGCTTGGCATCTTGGTGCTGGTTGTAAGCTGACCTATTGAAATCTGGACCGGCTGACCTTTTATATGCATATTGGTGGACCTGAGCTTGCTGTGCGGTGGATTTCTTAGCAACTTGGCGACGCTCAAACTGTTGCACAGGGTTGTTGGGAGGGTAATACGGGTCATAATCTCTGTCCCTTTGGTTATAATACCTGGATGGTGCTGGGTCATTATATCTGTTCATATTCCCTTCCACTCTTGGCCCTGTTAGACAAAATTTGGGGAAAATAAAATGAGTTATCTTTAATATTGACACTTTGCCAATTCAAAATGATTAACTCTTTTAATGTATTTACACCTATTGAAATTCCTGTTAAATTCTAATTATGAATGTTATTTACTACTTTGAGTCAATACCGCAAAGAAATGAGAAGCTTGCCCCCAAAGTGTTAGGCCTAGAATAAAATGCAACACTAACAACATTACTTTACTGAGAACAACAATGAACACATAGTATAATTCTAGATTACATCACCGATGTACAATATCTACATATCTTTGAAAATACCTTTGAGATGGTGATATGATTTTAATAATTATGAATTTACCCTTGCGTTTCGCCCTAGCCCCCTGATGGGGACGACATAATTTGTTATACAGTTGGTTATTAATATTAAGTCTATGCCAAATACCACATATTCTTAAACCGCTTGGTTTCACTGGACACCTCACACCAGAAAAACTATCAAATGTTGCATGTGCTGACATTTTCCAAGATGGCTGACATTTTATTGACACAAACCTTACATCTTTCATTATATGACCTATGAAGATGATTTGGGTGTCAAATTAAATATTTTCTGGGTCAAGGAGTTCAATAACACTATTTACAAAATTGTCAGATGAATATAAAAGTAATTTAAGTTTCATATGCCACTATTTTCCAAGATGGTCAATGTATAAAAGGCAAAATCCTTTATACCTCATACTATACAGCACTTAGAATGACAATTTTGGTAACAAAGTGTGTGTTTTTAGATCAAGGATTTCAACAGCAATATTCTCAAAACGGTCAGACGAGTCGTGAGTCATGTTATTCATGGACCACCAATGTGACACCCAAAATGTGACACCTTGACTACTCTATATGTATTCACTCAAAACAAATACCTGTAATTGCATGGGAATTTGATATTTAGGCCTGTTTGACTTTAATAGAAACTATTATTTGTTTGTTTCAGATATGTCAAGAATAAAATGGCCGTGAATTTCAAAGACTGGCATTGGTTATGTGTACACCTGTTGGTACGGTAGTCAATGATTTGAGGTTTTCGTTCATAGGGACCATAAAGTGCATTTAGGAAGTTCTAAAGAGGAATTAATAAGGATTTTGTGTTGTATTAATTATCAAACATCTGGGTTAATATATTTTATCACTTTGTCACATTAAAGTCTGACTCAGAGATTTTGAAATATAATTTTTGTGTGAAATAATTAGAAATAGTTGCCTATAACTAAAGATAGCCACCCAAAATGCCCAATTCTAAATTTTGAGGTGAATCAGATTTTTTGTTTTGATGCAGTAAACATTTATGTATTCTATATAGTCCCATAGGATATTGCATATAACCAAAATTCTGGATCCAGAATTTTAAAACAAAACTGATTTTCCATATGAAGGACATCGATTTGAGCCTAGCTATTTCACACAATGATTAGTGTGTGGACAAGCATTACGTTTATGTAAAAACATGATTTGTCAGAAAAAATTAGGGCGCCATCCTCAGGAAATCTCTGTGTATTGTATTAAAAATATTGGGCTATCTTGGAAAATAGCATGGGGTAGGACACGACCTGCTCGATTTGGGCATTGGGGATTTCCAAACGGTAATTTGGGGGACTGCTACATGTATTTACTATGGCAATCTCTGTCTCAGTTACAATACAAAATCTCTTCTTAAACCTTAGTTAAATACATCTTAGTAAGATCATGATAATTTTGGAATTATTTCAAAATCTGTCGAGGTTAGTGGATTAACCCGCTGCAAAATAGTGTGATTTCCAATAACGGTCATTTAGATTTAAATATTCTTGACCAGAATAATAATGTAGCTAGTAAATAATGTTGACCTAAAATACATTATTTCACATCTAAGATAGTTTGGATGTTTTAATTGAAGTATCAGGATGAAAACACCAGCAATCATTTCATTAAACGTTGTTATTTGAACATAAATTAACTTTTACACTGCAAAATATCATATGTTATCACAACATTGGAGAAATAATGCATTCTTATATCAATGCACACATAACACAACTAAGTTTTTATTTGGCCATCAAAAATGGGCCAACCTTGTATTAAGAGATTAGAGCAAAGCGGCTTTCTATCATTAACAGATCATTGTAGACTGAATGCATCAGTTTCCAGTAAGTCGATTTTGTACAGTAGCTTTGTACCATGGACACAATATGTTTTGTAATGGCAACAAAGGCCTAGTCTCCACTTAGCCAGGGATTGAACCCCATTTCAATATCCACTTATCAAAATATGCATGGAGTCTCACTTAATTTGAAATCTACTATAGAATTTGCTGTTGCTGTTAGGTTGGCATGTCCTACCCCCCTGGAAAATAGTGACATATGCAAATAAACATAACTTTTATATTCATCCTACAGTTTTGAGAAGAGCTTTATTGAACTTCTTGACCTAGACACCAAAATCATCTTCTTAGGTTATATAATGAGAAATATACGTTTTTCTTAGATGAGATGTCGGCTCAGACAATCCTGGCAATTGTATATTGAACCTCTTGACCCAGACAACATACATTTCAACACTAAGTCGCCATAGTAGTGCTAATATGATGCAGGTAGAACCTGAGAAGCGAGCGCTCAGATACACTTTCATTCTATAACATTTGCCATAGAAAATGCATGCAAGAATTCCATAAATTACCGTTTGGAAATCCCAAATGCCCAAATCCAGCAGATCGTGTCCGACCCCCTGGTTCAAGTTGTATTAATTCTTTCTAGGGTGCACACATAGAGCTAGAATATGCGCCAAAATGTGCTCAAATAGCATCAATAACTCAGAATTTTCCTTGTGAAGTACGGACTATTGCTGTGATAAATTTGCCGTAATCCAACCAGCCCTGACGGCATATAAAAAATTCAGAATTTTTCATCAAGATCTCGCTTTTACGTGTTAAACCCACTGACCTTCCCCGTATAGAGGTCAGTGGTTAAACCGGGGAAAGGGAGGGGGAGGTCTGATTTATTTGGCATCCCTCGGAAAATTAGCACTCTATATATAATACCCAGTAAACATGTATATAGATTCTATGGTGTTAAAGGCTCATGATACGGTAATTTTTCTATCATAACTGTGCGAAAACGGATAACTGCAAAAAGCCACGCCCAAAAAACAAAAAAATGCAATCAACTATGACAAATCAGGTCTTGGAAAGGAAATTTGAACAAAATGTGGTGCGATATGAGCCAGACCCTGTCAATACGTCGGGTATACGTTGTGTTGCATGAGCGCCTTAGTCTCGTGCACGTTTGTATACGTTCGTGCTCGGACCTCGTGGAGTCAATAGGCGTGGTAGGACCCCATATACATGAGAATGAGACTAAATTTGAATAAATAACGTTCTCAGCAGTCTAGGGATTTTTGAAATGGTGCGAAAATTGAATTTTCAAATGCATGCATTTTTCGCCAAATTTCTTCTTACGAACTAAAAGTTTGCAGAACAAAATTGCTTGCTTTTTTGTGTTTCGTCAATTAAAATATTTTCGGGGGTCAAGGAGTGTTCAATAACACTCTTACAAAAATTGTGCAGATGGAACTTTATAAAAGTAATTTAAGTTCAAGCCACTTTTGCCCAAGATGGTTCATGTATAAAGGCAAAAAATCACTTTATACCTATATTACTATACAGAAATTAGGATGACCAATTTTGGCTACAACGTGTATGTTTTAGATCAAGGATTTCAACAGCATATTCTCAAAACTGTCAGACGAAAGTCGTGAGTCATGTTATTAATGGACCACCAATGTGACACCCAAAAATGTGACACTTGAATTACTCTATATGTATTCACTCAAAACAAATTACCTGTAAGTGCATGAGAGAGAAGGGTGGCATTTGTATTAGGCCCTGTTTGACTTTAAATTAGAAAACTATATGTTGGTTTCAGATTTTCAGATATGTCAAAAATATAAAATGGCCGTGAAATTTCAAAAGACTGGCATTGGTAGTGTACACCTTTGGTACGGTCAGATAGTCAATGATATTGAGGTTTGGGGGTTGGTTTTCGTTCATAGGGACAATATAAGTGCATTTAGGAAGTTCTAAAGAGGAATTACTGAGGATTTTGTGTTGTTATTAATTATCAAACATCTGGGTTAATATATTTATCACTTTGTCACAATAAAGCTAGACTAGATATTTTGAAAATATAATTTTTGTGTGAAATAATTAGAAAAAAACGTTGACTTATCAATAAAGATAGCCACCAAAATGCCCAATTCTAAATGTGAGGTGAATCAGGGTTTTTTTTTGTTTTGATGCAGGTAAACATTTCGTGTATTTCTATATAGTCCAATAGGATATTGCATTCAGTACCAAAAATTCTGGATCCAGGAATTTTAAAACAAAATGATTTCCAATATGAAGACATCGATTTTGAGCCTAGCTATTTCACACAATGATTAGTTATTAGTGTGGTGGACCAGCATTGTTTATGAAAAACATGATTTTTGTCACGGAAAGGAAGAAAGAAAAATTAGGGCGAAATCTCAGGAAAGGAAATCTCTCTGTGTATTGTTATTAAAAATATTGGGCTATCTTGGAAAATAGCATGGGGTAGGACAACGACCCGCTCTGCTCGATTTGGGCAATTGGGGATGGATTTCCCAAACGGTTTAATTGGGGAGACTGCTACATGCATTTACCTTATGGAATCTCTGTCGCAGTTACAATTACTCAAAATCTCTTCTTAAACCTTTAGTTAAATACAGATTAGTAAGATCATGATAATTTTGGAATTATTCATTTCAAAATCTGTCGGGGTTAGTGGATTAACCGCTGCAAAATAGTGTGGGATTTTTCCAATAATAACGGTCATTTAGATTTAAAATTTTGCAACCAGGGCTAGACTTTAGTCAAAGTCTGTGTTGTAACCGTTCAAATATAGGTAAAGAGCTCCCTCCTACGGTTTATTCTTTGAAAAAAGACTCGCACTTGGGTTACGCCAGAGATATTGATACCATTTATAGTTACATTTTCAAAATAAGTGAGAACCTCATTTAAAAAAGTTGTTTTAGGCTTGGTTCCATTCACTGTGAGAGGAAAAAATAAAGAAATTAAAAAAAGCAAAAAATTATTTTAATGGCCACAGGTATAAAGATTTGTATGGTACTCATACAATGTTATAATATAATTTGTTAGCTAGTTGATTAAATAATGATGACCTTAAAATTAATTTATCAAATCTCAGGATTTAGTTTGGATGTTTTTTAATGAAGATCAGGATGAAAACACCAAGCAAACATTTCATAAACATTGTTATTTGACACTGCAAAATTAACTTTTACACTGCAAAATCTCATCTGTTATCACAAAGTGGAGAAATATGCATCTGAATATCAATGCACACATGTTACACAACTAAAGTTTTATTTGGCCATCAACAATGGGCCAACCTTGTATGTATAAGAGAGAGATTAGAGCCAAAGCGGCTTGCTATCAAACAGATCCTTGTAGAAACTGAAGCTATCAGTTTCCAGTTAGTAAGTCGATTTGTACAGTAGTCAGTTAAGCTTTGTTACCAGGACACATTATGTTTTTGTAATGGCAACAAAGGGCGCGTCTCCACTTAGCCAGGGATTATTGTTTGAACCCCATTTCAATATCCACTTATTCAAAACTTGCATGAGACGTCTCACTTAATTTTGAAAATCTACTATTAGGAAATTGCTGTTGCTGTGAGGTTGGCATGTCCTACCCCCCTGGAAAAATAGTGACATATGCAAAGAACAATAAACATCACTTTTATATCCATTTTACATTTTGAGAGGAAGGCTTATTGAATTCTGAACCTAGACACAAAACTCATCTTCTTAAGTTATATAATGAGAAATATAAGTTTTTCTAGATGAGATTTGTCGGTCAGGACAATCTGTGCAATTGTATATATGAACCTCTTGACCCAGCAAAACTACATTCAACCACTTTAAGTCGCCCCATAGTTTATTAGTGATAATATGATGCAGGGTTAGGAACCTGAGAGAAAGCTTGAGCGCTTCAGATACACACGTCATTTCTTAAAACATTTGCATAGGAAAAACATGATGCAAGAATTCATAATTACGTTTGGAAATCCCAAAAATGCCCCAAAGCCAAGAGATCGTGTCCGGGACCCCCCACCTTGGTTCCCAAGTTGTTATAATTCGTTTCTAGGGTGCACACAGAGTAGAGCTAGAATTATGCGCCACAAAAAAATGTGCTCAAATAGCATCAAATAACTCAGAATTTTCCTCGTGAAGTTAAGTGAGTACGGGACCTATGCTGTGATTGATTTTAAATTTGCCGTATCCAACCAGCCCTGCGGCATATAGAAAATTCAGAAATATTTTTCAATCAAGATTTCGCGTTTACGTGTTTAAAAAACCCACTGACAACCTTCCCCGTGATTAGAGGGGTCAGTGGGTTTAAACAACCGGGAAAGGGAGAAGGAGGAGGTCGGATAGATTATTTGGCATCCCTCGAAAGGAAATTAGGCACTCTATATATAATACCAGTAAGTAAACATGATTGAGATTCTATGGTCCGGGTTGTTTAAAGGCTCATGTATTGATAATCGGAATTAGGGTTTATTATGAATAACATTTTCTATCATAAACTTGTGCGGTGGAAAAAAAGGGAGATTATATAGATGATTATTATATTATTGATTTATTATAACTGCCCAAAAAAAGCCACCGCCCAAAAAAAAACGAAAAAAAAAAAATAAAAAAAAAAAAAATCAAATCAACATGACAAATCAGGTCTTGGAAAGGAAAATGTGAACAAAATGTTGGTGCGTATGAGCCCAACCCTGTCAATACCGTCGGGTGTGGGTAACGTGTGTTGCAGTAATGAGCGCGTAGTCTCGTGTACGTTTGTATATACGTTCGTGTGCTCGGACCTCGTGGAGTCAAAAGTCGTGGTATAGTGGGTTAGGACCCCATTTTTTCTGAACATGAGGAATGAGACTAAATTGAATATATATATAAATACGTTCTCAGCAGTCTTAGGGGGGGATTTTTTTTGAAAAAAATTGGTTGCAGAAAATTGAAAAATTTTCAAATATGCAATTGCATTTTTTCGCCAAATTTATGCTGACGAACTAAAAGGTTTGCCAGAAACAAAATTGCTTTGCTTTTTTGTGTTTTAAATTTTAAAGATTTGTTTTTTTAGAGTCACTTAAAAATAGCTTACAATGCTCAGAAATTGTCTTCTTGCAGTTTGAGTAAAATAAAATGAAATTCATTCAAGCGGGTTTTGGAGGAAAGGAACCAATCAGGCATAGTAATGCAGATTATAGGGATTTTTTCACAGACAGAAACTTCAAAGGAGCTCGGGCAACCCTCCAAATACAAATTAGTTATCGAACATTCATGTGCGTCCCCCCCCCCCCGTTGTTTTTAAATCCAATGGCAACGTCGTTCTTTAAAATTTAGAATTCTTGGCCGCCCCTCCCCCCTGAAGAAATTATGAATTTTTTATTGTAAAGGGTGGTTGATCCCGGCTGCCCCGGTGCCATTTATTATTGGTGAAACAAGTTATCAAAAGGAGCTATCATATACAGATTTAGGTAAAAAAAAATTTACTATTTAGAAATGAAAATCCTAGTAGTTATGACGAGGCTAGACGAGCCTGTTACCTTGGTCGAGGATGACTGAACCCGTTCAGGTCATACGAGGTCCGTCTGTGTGTGTTTTACGCGAGGAAAATCGCCACCACTTGGCCAAACAATTAGGCCTCTTAACACTAGCAACCATCATTATAAGCCTTGGCAATAGCAACAAGCCCCACCCCCCAAAAAAAAGTGACATGGATGCGACATGATGAGAAAACATAATTATATTAAAGTGAAAGGAGGATATTTTTAGGATATGAATCTCTCAAATTTCACGTGTCGGTTTTGTAGTCTGTTGTAGACACCTACCGAGAGACATTTAAAAGGTTTATTGGACAAACAGGTGCAAAGAAAACCACCAAGCCTTGTTTTGACTTGCCTGCTATCTATCGTAATCGTTCCCCATAGGAAAACCATGTGTTGACCTTTGTTTTTTCTGTCGTGCACGACCAGAAGACCCAGAACTTACTAAATCATCATCTTACTACAACTAAAGACGGCGTGTTGGTATTCGGCTTCTATTCAATCATTGGTGTGATTATTAATACAGTGGTAGGGTAAAGCATTCCAAATATGTAAAAAACACATAGGGTTCGATGGGAGGGGAAAATTTGGGGCGCTTTCTTTCTGAAATCTCCTCATATCTCCTTAGGTAAGCTAAGTAGTAAATAAATTATTAATAATAATAACTAGCGATCACAGTTGCGATGTGCACATTTAATTTTTTATCACAGTTTTGGAATAAGGTTGAGTTAGTATCTACCATTACTCCAATTTCTGGCGCAGAAAACATAACATTAGTCTGGGCCTAGCCCCTGAGAATATTTAACACATTTCTGACCAAAAGCATTGCACACGTGTGAGTTACTTGTTTTGTGGAATGTCATGGACGCTTCGTGTGTAGGCATACCAACAGTGACAGTGGTTTGCATAGTTTTTTTTGGGAGGGGGGGAGGAAGGGAGGAGCAAGTAGGAGAGGATGAGGGAGGAGAGCAAGGAGCAGGAGAGGAGCCAAGGGGGGGAGAGGATGGGGAAGGACGAGCCAGCACTAATTGGTATTTAGAAACTTGGCCAAGAATTAAGAGAGACGAATTGTGTTACCCAGACTATTTGAAGAATAGGGCTAGTCTATGGCGAAAAGAGGTAAAAACTAGGTAGAAGAGGGCTAGGCCTAGATAGTCTGGCCTAGACCATAGCCACTCTCTAATTATTCAACGTGATCAAGGCACTATCAATTATTTAGCCGAAAATTGGTTGTCATTTTTAAAAAAAAACACTATGTAGTAGTAGTAGACAAAACTTACACACACTGTAACAGCTTAATTTTCTAGATAGGCCATGTTTTATGTTATAGTCTAGGCCTAGCCAAAAAAGCAGGCAAGGCAATAAAATATGCCAGTTCTGACCTCAGCCAGGCTAATGTTATTTAACCATGCATACAGATTGATATTGTTAGTTCCAGGATAAAAAAATCTCCCAGTTATTGTCTATATGAAAAGATTTTCTAGCTAGGACTAGGTGTGAAGTTAACAAGGAAAGAAAACGCTTTAGGTTCCAGCATGTCAGTCATGCCAAGGGAAGAGTAAAACTTTAACATAACACGTTTGTGTAGTCATCATGTATGACTTATGGTTCGTGAATCACCGTCACCAAGTTCACATACCAGTTGAATTGTCAGCCTCAAACACAAAAATCATAAAAAGGAATTTTCTTCACTCACTGCAGAGCCTATTTTATAATAGGCAAATTTGCAAGCATGGAAAGGGGGCTGTTTTTTGCACAACTTGCCTTACAATCTGCACACTGTGCTGCTGTGAGCAACCTAAACTAAAGCATGACAAGGTAAGGTTGCCAAATTAACAGCGACCATCACCAACTCCGGGTTTTTTTTTGGTTCCGCGGCCTATGTCCACTCATCATGAATCAGACTTTGCATGATTGGGTGTTGGGTTGTCATGATATGACTACAATTTGGTTTAACTTGTGAAAAGTTGAAGTTTGTATTATTTCAACATTTTTTTCTGCCTACGATGCAATATTTTGTCATAATGTTTACCACTGTTTCGTTAATCCTTGACTTTGTTACCCTACAATAAGGATTAATCTTTTAAACAACAAAAGCTAACAAATCGTTTATTGTATTTTGAGCAGGATGAAAATTAATTTTGATATTGTTGATGAGGGGAAAAGAAAAAAAAAACATATTTATAATTTATGTTGAGCTTTATTCAGGTTTATTTATAATTACGACATAATCTCCTATTTGTACATCTATACCGTCCATTTAGGTAGTTCATTATTTCATCATCTAGCGATATATTAGTACTTTTATTTTTTTCAAGACAAGCCTGCAATTCCTCTTGATTTTTTTCTCCTAAACCGCGTTTACCCAACCTCAAATGTTGGGGCCCAAAAGAGCTATAACACAATGCGGCAATATAGGTTGTTGGAGAGGTGTAAAACCCTACTGCGCACATAGACATCGTAAACACGATCAAGTCTAGATTTTGTTTTTGAAGCTTCCTACAATATCGAATGTTTTGTTTAAATTATTCAAGTATAATTTTTAAAAATATCAGACAGGCATTATCATAGGGGTTTAAATTATTAGAAAACAAGTACATTTAAAAATTGTTGGAAATTTGCGAGGGGAGGGAAATGAGGGGGGGGGGAAGGGGGGAGAGGGGAGGGGGGGGGGTGGAAAGGAGGGAGGAGGGCGGGGGAAGAGGGGGGGGGGAAGGGGGGGGTGAAGAAAACGAAATATAAAACCAGAAATGAAAAATTAAAAATAATTAATGTTGAATTCGGAATTTATAAATGAAAACTTCAATATCAACAAATTTTAAAGATTCTGCCCCCTTGTGTTTTGCGGTACCCGTCGATTTTTAATAACTCCTAGGAGTTAATGGTAATGAAGAACGGAAAGGAAAAAAAAAAAAGAAAAAAATAAAAAAAAAAGGGGGATTTTTTTATATTTATTTTAAATGAGGGGTAGGTTATTTCTTAAACCTGGCAGAATATTAGATTTTCAATAGCTGTCAATACGTACATACGCGATTGTCTATTAAGGAGCGCGCTCGCGCTCGCTTTAGTATTATTACCTTTTTTTAAAATGGCAGCTTTTGGGGAGAGAAAAAATGTTGGTTTTAAAATGCAAATTGCCACTTTATTTTGTTCATCACATATTTTCATTAAACTACACGATCCAATGATCAATTTTAGTATGAGTGAAAGGTTATTATTCCGGGCCATGGTTGGTTCTTTTAGAAGGAATAAAGAAAAGCTAGGCCCTTTTTCACTGATGCTGCAAAGTACTAAAATGAGCGAAAAATGGCCATACCCAATAAGCTAGGGTAAAAGCATGTCCCAACAGAGATTCCTAGCAATGACCAGATTAGTGAAAGTTTGTGAATGAAAACAATTTGTGATTGATGTTCAAAGCAAAGTATTGTTAGAAATTCAACACACCTAGCTGTAGGCAGGGACATTGTTTAAAAATTGATGTTAAACTAAATGGGACACATCATACAAGATTAGGAGCAAAATGTTAACACTTGTAGAAAATAATTCAAGTAATTGTTATGTAGGCTTACTTTTCCTTGATCTCAGCGTGGGGATTCCTTCTATTCTATATGAGTCCACATAAACCTTGCACAAAGTGTAAGTACTGCAGGAAAGATAAAGAGAAATACTGATTAAAATTATGTACAAATTGCCCTTAGTATAGGCCACAAATGAGGCCATCTAATGATTTACAAACAAGCCTGACCATAGATAATAGAAGAAAGGGATGGATAACTTGCCAACTTTCTTTGATCCCACGTTTGCCCGGTCAAAATACAACTGTAGTAGTCTTCAGCACTGGCGTAAAATCAACTCAGCAAATGAATATACCCAACTTAACTCTCGTCTGCAGATTCACAAGCTACTTGGAAAACTCCACACCTGCTCTCAGTACCATACCCATATATAGGAAAGATATTGAGCAAATATTTAGTTAAAGGGGCATTCAGATATTTCGTGAGAGGGACACCCTTAATTTTTTTGACAAAGCCAGAGTTTTGCCATGTACACATAGCCTTCTTCCAAATTAACAAATACCTTAATTAATGCGGCAAAGATTTTTCCTTTATTGAACTTGAGTGATTTTTGTATTAAATATCTGATCTAAACAATTAAATTAACAGTGGTCAGTGGGAACTAACATATCCAAAAATACTTTTAAAAAAATGGAGAGTTGGAATCAATTGGTTTATTTCATGGTTCTCTGTAGAACTAGGGGCAAATAGAAGCGGTTATGATCACCACCAGATCTTCGAATATCCCTCAGCACTGGATTAACTCATTCCCTATCTACACATTATACAGATAGGCAAACTTCCTTTTAAAACAGCAGATTTAACAATACAATTTAAAAATTGGGAGTATATAGACGACGGTCGTTCAGCCCGAACTTAAAACGGTAGATACATGACCACCACTTTATGTTTCAACCGACGCCATTCTCGTGATTTTCGTCTGATGATGGTAAAAACAGGAGGTCCAAACGCCACAGCATTTCCTAGCAAATATCTGCTCCACAATCAGTCTTTACATGGCTGGCTCACTATTTTGAAAATGAGGGATTAGGCCCTACTACCTGCCAATCAAATTTAAAGTTGGGTAAGTTCAATACAAACTGTTTAAATTAAACTTTGGTATTTATGAATGAATGAATGTTTTTGGACTGAGCAGTTAGTGTTAGGGTTACACGATGACCAACGTGTAGTCCATATACCGCGCTGCGAGCCACCATAAATAATGAATCACAGTGGTAATTCGATTTGCTAGTTGCATACACGACCATCGTGTATATCCTGTTGCCTTAAAAATTACCAATCAAATTACTAACATTCCTGCCACATAATTTTATGTGTTAGGTTCTCTCTCATTAAAATCTTTGCAACTGTGCATAACAAACCAAGAGAAAGTTAAGACATGATGCTGCACTTTTCAACAAGCCACTCAACAATTGGCCCTTCAATGCATGTCAGCAACAGTATATCTCTAGAATTAGAATGGAGTTGACCGTCCCTTCTCTTTCCTATTATCTATGGCCTGACAGAACCAAATTCCCGATAGTTGTATAATTCTCTGTCAGTATAACTTAACCAACTTTTCAAATTTATCCCATCAACCAATTGAGTTGGTACAAAACATTCTTGTCGTACCTCTGTCTGCACGTGATGTGGGAATAGAAGTAATGGCTGTTTTTTTACATTAAACATATAGAAAGTGTCCATTTGTTACAGTATGTATGCTGTACAAGATACTATTGACTGATAATAAATGGTGCGAAAGACCTACTGAAAAGATGTTAACAGAAATAGCATCTATATAACAGGTGGTTAATTTTTTGTTTTGTCGCGTAAGCTTGGGCTTTCACACACACTGTAGCAACCAGCAATTGCCCGATTCCCAAGTTAACAATAGCCTTGGTAACTCAAACCATTTCACAGTGCCTGCCCCTTAATTATGAAATGTCTCATTTACAGTTCATAGTTTCCCCTTTCTTCCCTTGAAATTCCCCCTCAATTTTTTCATTCGCCAGCTAACAGAATGACCCCCTCCCTAATTCATTGGCATTTATTTTCGATGTTACTATTGTCCGAGTTTTTGTTTGTGTCACTTCATGCATTATTTGTCGATGGTATGTTTCTTTGTGAGGGGATGTTTTATGTACTGAATTAAAAACCAAGATTATTGGAGTAGATACATTATTAAATGCAAATGTTCTGTTATTATTACAGATAAAACTTTCAAATGAATTCTAAAAATTTCATGGCCCTCTTTTTAGTTAAAGGCCGACTCAGAGATTTGCAAAGTAATTTTTTTGTGTGTATTAATTACCAAATGGTCATTCCTTCATAAATAAAAAAAAGTGGGAATTTGGGAATCTCCTTCCCAGGAAAGTTGGCCATTTGGAGGAAACATGGCCATTTCGAGGGAAATTTATACATAATATATAGTGGGAAATTTTGTGAGAAATGCAGCTATCTTCCCGGGAAAATTACATTTTTTCAAACCCTTGCATTCCAAAGTAAATCTATTTTTGGACGTTTTCCATCATTCTTTCATAAACAAGTTTTTTTCACAGTGATCTATTTTTACGTACATTGAAAATCCCGTGTAATATGTTTTCGTATTTTGAAATATACATTATTTTTGTTTCATACAGAGTTATAACTTTGTAGCCTCATAAAGAATATATAATTGTAGTTTTAAACTTGCATTTATGGTTCTGTTGGACTTTAAAATGCTTTCTAAAGCAGTAAAGTTGTAGAGTTCTTTTATGGCCCGTTTCAACCAATATCGACACTAAATGTCACGGTAGACTTTGAATTGCGATTTTCTCCGAAAACATGTTTTCTAAATACAACATATGTGATGCGGGCGACGACAATGTTTCACATTAATAGGTTACTGGTTCACAACAAAGCAGAATACAATCATTTTCATGGCAAACAACTTCAGGTGAGGCCATGCAAAAATATTGGCCGTCAATTCAACGCATTGTTTTTCCTGGATAAACATACAAACCCTCTAAGCATGAATATAATTGCCGAAAACAGTGACACAACTAAAAATTCAGCACTATATAAACATTGTCCAATATCCTAATCCTAAGCTTTTTAAAACTCATAAAAAAGCCTTTTTTTCTCTATCATTCTATTCTATCTATCTAAGTGTCTTTACCCTATTTATAAATGTTAAATAGATGAAATGTGACACTCCTGGTTTTGATACTGGCATGTCTACTATGAATTAACTTTTTTTGTTTATAAAGCTAGTATTCTTAATGTTAAAGAGGGGGCCCAAATTTCATGTATTACTTTGCATATGTTTATGCTTACTCAAGGATGTCCAAGCGTTCGTGAAAAAACAGGGTTAGCCACAGGAAACCCACTTACCTTTGTGATCTTGTACGGTGATAACTGGTGCGTCTCTATCAATCTTCCTACCAAGCTGAACCTCAAGCCTTGTAAGGTTTAACTCTTCTGCTGCTGTTGACAGAAAGGACACAAAACTGAATTGCCAACAAGTCAATGAACAGAAAGAAAACCGAAAACAATGCCAGCACTTGAACTTCAGTTCCACTTGTAACTTTACACGATTCCATATATTCAGGGGTGATTTCAAAACAGTGTGGCTGGTAGTATGACGCTACTCCGTGCAACCACAGTTAACAATGGGTAATGCCACATAAAAAATAACCCCGTATGAGCCCAGGGTTTAGGACTTAAGTTGTCACTAAGTCACAGAAATTTCTGCATAACACTTCTAATTTCCTTAAAAATAAAAACAAAACAGCACAGAGCTCTTTTGCCAAATGTATAAAGGAGAAACCTTTTTTATTTGGCCTAACATGTCCATATGCTAGGTATTACGTATTTGGCATGTAAAACGTGATATACACAAGGAACAAACAGCCAAACCAAAACAAATCTTTGCAGTCCACGGACCGCTAGTGTCGCCTGCCATCGCGGTTTGCGAATGATAGGCCTCACATGACCTTTGACCTTGACATGTGACCTTTGACCTCATAAACAAATGAGGGTTTGTGTTGTAATATCCATAAACAAAGTTTGATTCCAATTGAACTTAACTTTTCAATGAGATCAATTTTACATTTTCTGCCTATCTTTCAACTTGACTACATAAACCTTTGCCCTTGGTATGTGACCTTTGACCCAACAAATGAGGGATCCCACAGTGCACCTATGACTCAGGTTTGGTTTAAATCCCCTCAGAAGTATGGGAATATTAACCCTTTTTCAAACAGAAACAGACTAAACATGATCACATGTATCTTCTGCCTTAAGGCAGGCAACAAATGAGAGCATTCAATGATGCATGGCCCAACATGTATGGTGAACTGAATGAATCGTTGGAGACGCAAGCGCAGGAGACACCTAAGACAGAGTTATTGGTTGGCAGACAGTTTTTGAACAAATAGATATAAAGCTTGGACCAAAATATGCTTTGGCCAAATAGAAAATGTAGTGTGTAAAAGTTTTGAGGCACATGAACCTGAGGGTGCTCTTCTTAAATGGTGCAAAATACATTCCGTAATAATTTTTTTAAAATTACATAATGCCTCTTTAATCCATGTATAATCTTAACATTTCCGAAAAATCATATAATGTCCCCTTTATTGAGAATGGCCTGTTAATTGGTAATTGAGGAATAGCCTTTTACTAATTAGTAAATGAGGAATGTCCCTTTCATTGGTAAATGAGGAATGGCATTTAATTCTAAATAAATTGCATTGCCTTTCCAGGTAAAGATGGAATGGCCCTTGGCAAATGGAGCGAATAGCCCATAATTGGTGACTTAGAAATGGTCTCGAATGGCCCTCTAATTGGTAAATGAGGAATGGCTCTTTAATGGTAAATGATTTAGTAGATTTCAACCAATAGTGTCACCCGAGGGAAAGATTTGGACATCGTCGTATTAGTGGGAGAGGAGGCAGAAAAAGAAAGATGTGGCCCGATTCACCCGTTCATCAACGAATAATTGCCTTTCATTGACAGCATTTTTCATAGAGAGCGAAAGACTTTTGTGTTCCTTCTATCCAAACACGGGCGCTCAAAAAAGTCAGTAACATTCAACTACCATGTCATTGAGTACATGTGATTAGTCAGAATGCTTTGATAGGTAATATAGCTATATATGCGCTTTGACTTGAATGCTTTATTTAGCATAGCAATTGATTGTTCTCTGCTATGGACTACATGTTTCATAGATTTAGCATGGAATTTTAATTTCACCCACTGCACATGCCCCTCATTCAATGCCCATACCTTCGAAAAAGTACTATCTAGGTGACAAGAGGGGTTTTTAATTGTGTAAATTGTGAATGGAATTGCCCTTTAAAAAAGGTAAATGAGGGGAATGGCTTTTGCGATACCACAACAAAGAACTCTAAAAGCAATAACTCATCAATGAACTATCCAATCTCACAACAGAAAACTTAAAAACAAAAAAACACGCGTTTTTAACCTAATTTTAAAAAAAACAAAAACCTTAAATAGAACTATCAATGAATGCACAATTCACCAAAAAAACCTCACCAGAAAAATTCTGAACTAGTTGATGAACTCCATCCATAATCACCCAAAATGACTTAAACCACATAACTCAACAATAAACTCCATTCATTACTCACTAACAAAAAACTCTAAAACTCATTGATGGGCCCCATTTATAACTCACCAAAACATACCAAAAAACTCTGGAAAGAGTTCCATATGTACCCCCTCTTTTAAAATTTCAGGAAACTTTTATTTATGGCCTTACCATTAACAAATACCCTAACCTGAGGCCAAAAATAAAACAAGAATTGTTACAAATAAAGTTTGAAGAGGGGTACATATGGAACTATTGCCAAACGCTAAACCGAACTCATCGATGAATCCATAACTCACCCAAAATAACTCTAAAAACTCTGAAAATAACTTAATCGATGAACTCCATTCCTAACTCACCAAAGAACAAACCTCTAAAAATAACTCATCAATGAATCCATAACTTTTTGAAAATTGCATAATGCCCCTTTAATCAATTGAGGGGGTTTTTCCTCAAATGATGCAAAAGTTACATTTCCCATAAAAAAAATCAAAACATTTTTTTTTCAAAAAATCATTACCTCACCAACATAACTCTAAAAACTCATTGATGAATTCATCCATATCTCATCAACATAACAAAAAAAATCTAAAACATAACTCACTGAACTCTGTTAACCTTGAATAATGCCCTTAATTGTAGCTCAACCTTGAGGGCACTATTCCTCAAATGATGCGAAAAAACCCATTCCCCATTAAAAACATCAATTTTTTTTCAGAAAATATTTGGAAATCGCATAATGCTTTGAAATATTGGGCTGATATTGGAATGAAGTTCTTGGAATACCTGTAGATGCCCCTTTATTCAATTTCTAAACCTAACCCTTGAGGGTGCCCTTCCTCAAATGATGGAAAAAATTATTCCCACCAAAAAAACAAGTGTCCTATCTTCCTTTAGACATTCTTTCTCACACAGTATTAATTTACATAATATCTTTCGCAGTCTGTGACACAGACTACACCGTGGGTACATACTTTCCGCACCACTGTACACACACATGTACACGTACGTATGTACATACATACATTGAATTGGTTTCTTGGTCTTACTTTGAGCAAACATTGTTCAATTGTTAATACTTATTTTTGACATTTGTTTACAACACACATACATGTAGACACACACCTACAACATACACAGACACACACATACGCACACACACACACAGACAGAGAGGAAAGGTTAGTGAATCAGGGAAATTCCAGACAGTTATTTTAAATTGAGAAAGAAATATTTGGATTTTTACTGGGGTAGAGGATATTATACTATCTGCCTGACCAGAATAATTAATTGAGCAGTCACTTAGAGTCAAATTCAATTGGGTGCATGCACATGGGCACATCATGGAAAAAACACAAATTTACATTCTGAGGAAATATACCATTTTTCAAAATTACTCATGTGCAGAAATGTTACATTATAGTCCATTGTAAAACAATGTACTAACATATTGCAAAATGCACATCTGACCAGAGGTGCTGAGCCTGCAAATACCAACAGACATGGAATGTGTCCTTGCTAAGTCTGTGACCCTAGCTAGTGTAAATAAACACAATTGCAAGCACACTGATTGACACAACTAAGGTATAACATTAGGCCGCAAATGCATCGAGGCTAGCTTTATACAACATAGCAGCTAGGACAAGTGATAAGGGGAAGGCTTACCAGAGGCTTACTTTGATTGACTTTGCTATTCTCAACTGCATTCATACCCATTTACAATACACACATCCAAATGGAGCTGTATGACAAGTCACAAACCAATTTGTTTGTTTAGACCCTAAACTTGGCTTTCACAACCTTATTATCGCCAAACGAAAACATAGTTTTATTGCCCCACGTCACCCAAACACACATGCGAAATTTCAAGACAATACAATATAAAATTAACACACAGATAGCAAAACCAGTGGCTTCAAAAACACCACTACTAAAGACCCACGAACGAAGTATTCGTGGGTCCAAAAAGAAGCTTAAGGTCACATTTGTTTTGTATACTACAAGAACACCTTTGAGCTGGACAATTTTCTGGAGGGGTTGATGGCAGGCAATCAAACCTCTTCCTCTTAATTGGAAATTAATCAATGTAAATGTACCATTTTAAATTTACAGTGGAAATGACAACACTGTGGTATCACTGGTGAACTGCTGTGTTCGAAAACCACTTTATGGGCTACAAAGATCTAATTTGCAGTAGATTCCCCAAAACCTCCGAGTCTGGCTTTGAATATTTAGTGATTACAAATGAATTCCTACCTTTATCCTGTGCTCGGGTGCATCTTGTCGCCCGTCTCCTATAAAATGAACAAAAGAACGAGTGGTGGTTGATTACCTTGTAACATTAGCACTCAAAATAGATTTTTGTTGGTATGTTATTGTTATATAAGCCATGTTTATTATTTACATGAATAACAAGAATTATGCAGTGCACAATTAAGATGGCCCTCACAACTGTGTTTGAAATCACATTTTTTAAAAAAAATATGCAAATGAGCTTATTAATATTCATAACCTGTCCAAATAATTATACAGCACATGACCTCATGTGCCACCTTGGAAGTTCTTTACTATTTGGTTTTTTTTAAAGGTCATTGTTCAGATCAACACACCAAGTGCATCTCCATGGGTGAAATAACTCAATGCCAACACACGTACATTTTTGGGGGGATGACTTGGTGTGATATTTGTGGTGAACTCAGTATGTTGACACTGGGGGGTGTACTCAACACAAATGACCATACAGAGATGTGCCGTAAACATCGGTCTCATTTTCAGCCTTCTGATATATCAATGACCCCTTTTTCATGCCAATTTTGGTATAGCACTGGGTCGTTTTTCAAAGTTTTCTCAAATTTGTTGAAAAAATTAATTTTCTCAATCGGAAGCCAGAATTTTCCAAATTTGTTTAAAATGTCAAAATTTGGAGGAAAAATGGCAAATTTGGGTTGATTTTGCTCCAAAATTTGCATCTCTGGTATAGCTATGTGTCTTTTTTGGCAACAATTGGTATAGATGTGGGTGCTACTTCCAGACTGAGGCACATCCCTTCCCAACTTGAGAACTTGACACATCAAGTTTTTCTCCACAGTCCATCGTACTGATAAGTTATTGTCACACCAAGGCGATATCTTTAAGTTGTTGGGCCTCGTCTGGACAACTTATATTGTAGGCTTGTCCTTTATCCAGTTCACTGCTAAAGCATTGGGGTCATAGATCATGTACTATTCATATGCGATCATTTATTTATAAAATGGATAAAAAAGTGCTAGTCCAATACCGTAAGCACTCAGGTATAAGCCCACCCCCCAAAAGGAAGATTTTACTTCAAAATAGGGGTGGGCTTATAGCCGGGGAGGGGCTAGACATTGGGAGCAAACATCAGATACAAAATTGCAACAAATACCATTTCAAGAGCATATTCACCAGATACCATTTTATGTACACTTTAGTTGTAGCAGATCTTAAAACATTAAAAATAAAAGTTTAAATTGTCCCATATCACATTCCTCAAGGTAATTATATAGTGAACAAGCCATCCCGATGCATTGGGCACTACTTTGATGGCTCTATAAAAAAAAAAAAAAAAAAAAACGGACGTCAGGCAGACAGACAGCATGACAGACAGACAGACAGACAGACGGACAGACAGACAGACAGACAGACAGAAAAGTGATTACTAAGTCTCTGCCGAACAAAGTTCAGGCGAGACAAAAATGGATAAAAAAGTGCTAGTCCAATACCGTAAGCACTCAGGTATAAGCCCACCCCCCAAAAGGAAGATTTTACTTCAAAATAGGGGTGGGCTTATAGCCGGGGAGGGGCTAGACATTGGGAGCAAACATCAGATACAAAATTGCAACAAATACCATTTCAAGAGCATATTCACCAGATACCATTTTATGTACACTTTAGTTGTAGCAGATCTTAAAACATTAAAAATAAAAGTTTAAATTGTCCCATATCACATTCCTCAAGGTAATTATATAGTGAACAAGCCATCCCGATGCATTGGGCACTACTTTGATGGCTCTATATTGTATATGGTTTCCTGAATGCTAAAATTACTACCTGGGCTTATACCCGAGTGTATGCTAGCTCCTGTATTTTCTTTAAAAGTTGGGGTGGGCTTATACCAGAGTGGTTACAGTAGTGCATGCAAGCATGTGGACAGACACACATGTACATACATGAACGAGTACAATAAGTAGCTATACATAATGTGTATATCTGTATGCGACACACATGGGATTCTTCTGTTCATCAATCCATTAAAAACCAGAGCACCAATGGTGCAGTGACTCATAAAGCAAATTTCACTCACCACTTGAGTGTACGATACAGTGCTTATTTTGGCAAAAAATGATGCAGCACTTTATCTGTAAACACTCCATATAATAATGACCCATTACTCAATCATTCTGCATATTTTTCTATACTCTAGGCATTTGAAGCACTTTTCAACAAATACCTCAAATCACCACTGCAAGACCTTTGACCTATTATCCCTTAACATCCAATATGACATCTCAGCAACACTTTAAAGCAGATGAGCTGCAAATTCCCCATGGAAATAACACATGCGCATGTACACATGTGATGTGTGCACATACACGCCCAATAAACATAGATGGGACATTTGGTAGCAATACATAAATGCATGTACTTTCATGTAACACATGGAATCCTTTTGTTTGACCAATCCCCCCAAAAAAATCCACATTCCATGTAAATAAGTACAAACCACACACGACAACTAAATATCCCTAAAATCATCCGAGTTGAAACCTTCAACATAAGCAAACATGCGGCATTGTCCACATGTACAGCAATACTTATGCATTAGTGCATATTTCCTTTACATGCGACTTAGAGTCACAATGCCTTCCTTTCTTATCAAAAATAAATGCGTCTTGTCCACAAAATCTGCCCATAGACAAGAACTCATATATACAAACTTTATACCAATTAGTGATGGTGGGTCACAGTTACTGCAGTTGATAAGGCCTACACTTACCCAGGTATTTCCTGTAATGGAACACATTTGTACAGATAAACGCCACTACAGGAAATATTTCACATTTATCTGTACATCAGATCTCCCCAAGTAGCAGAAAGTAGTACACATAGATTTGAGCCGATGAGAGTAACCTTAGTTTTTTATGGGTAGAGTTATCATTGAGTGAGTGAGTGAGTGAGTATTAAAATTTAACGACAACTCAACACAATTGTGTCATATCGTGTCATTTAACATTAAATATAAAAAAACGACGCAATATTAAAACTTAATTTCCCAAACTGATAGATTTAAATTACATCATAACAATTATAGAGTAGAAACCCTAATACATGCTACTATTAATTATTACAACCTTAAAGTACAAAATCCTAAATTAAATACAACCCGTCTGTTCCAATAACAGACGAGTTGCCCCTTATAGTCGCCTTTTACGACATGTAAGGGGGGACAGCGGGCCTATTCTAAACCCCCAACCCGCAGGGGACCCCTTTTAGTCGCCTTTTACGACATGTAAGGGGGGACAGCGAGCCTATTCTTAACCCCGAACCCGCAGGGGGCGAGTTATCATTGAGGGAAATACAAGAGTTTCCATTGTGAGGCTGTGAAGGTACTAACCTACATCAGTCAAAATTGCTCTTTCCTAAAAAAAAAAAAAAAAAAAAACTCGTTTGTATTTCCAGCATCAAATTTTTTCTCTTATATTTTCCTTGACCACTTCATAATGTTCATCATTGTATGTTGTAAGTTTAAGTAAGTTACCTTAAGTAAGGGCCTCCACCTCCTATAAGCTCCCAGGAGTTGTCCAGTGGAGGTCCTAGCATTCGATATTTCTTCTCAAATGTTCAATTAATTTATTTTCACATCGTATCTGTTCTACTTTGTACATAAATTCACACTTATTTCTTTGTAATCTTTATATTTGCTGAATAAATTGATTTGATTTGATTTGATTTTGATTTATAGTCGCCTTTTACGACATGTAAGGGGGGACAGCGGGCCTATTCTAAACCCCCAACCCGCAGGGGACCCCTTTTAGTCGCCTTTTACGACATGTAAGGGGGGACAGCGAGCCTATTCTTAACCCCGAACCCGCAGGGGGCGAGTTATCATTGAGGGAAATACAAGAGTTTCCATTGTGAGGCTGTGAAGGTACTAACCTACATCAGTCAAAATTGCTCTTTCCTAACTTAACGGCGGGAATTTAAGCACATTTCATGCCGTCAGGCGCAAGGCGCAGCATCGCGTCACGCAGTTAATTTTTGTTGCCGCGTCACGCAGTTAATTTTTGTTGCGTAATGAAGCGTGCGAGTGTTTTAATGTACTTTTGCGCGAACGCATCTTGGAAAAACGAAAAACAGTATTTGAAAATGTAAACAAAGCGCTAATTAAGACCAGATGAAATTTCTTCTGATTTCTGGAGTTGGAGACAAAAGATGTTTGATTCAATAGTGCATAAAGATGTATTTTCATCACTTGCACAACATACTCAATTTTGAAGTTCAAAGATAAAGTTATTTGAGAAAGAGACAGCTTGAAATGGCGTGAAAAGTCACTTTTTTACTAAAACACAGATTTTCTCAATGTTCAGTTTTTGCAAAATTTGGCAAATTTTCAGACAAGATAACTCCAAAAATATCGAAGTAAAAGGTACGGTTTAACTTTCCTACGATAGCAATCGGTCTTCTCTAGGAAAGGTTTTCTAAATTGTTCATTTTTCGATTTCTAACTAAAGATATTCTCCAATATATACTCAAATTTTGGAAAAGAAAAGTAAAAATCACACTTTTTGACATTTTTCCTAATACTTTGAAAAGTAAGATCTATTTAAAAAAAAAGGAAAAAAAAAACATTCCTAGACAAATTTGTCTTGTTTCTAAAAAATAACATAAGAAATCATGAAAATTCAAATTGTTTTTTGTTATGCTGTCTGAAAATTTTGGGGCAAAATCATGTTTTTTTAGTATTTTTCTCAAAATACAGAAAGTTTTACATTAATCTAATGCCACCATCGGGTTCATCGTCCAATTTTCTTTCTAGAAATGTATACTTTTACATACAATAATCAAATATTTGCAAAGTTACAAACCAAAATAGATACTCGGAAACTCAGGGTTGACACTGTCCTTAACTATCCATAAGTTTGCCCAAATCCTATATCAGCACAAACCTATTATAAATAAGCCACACTTCTCAACACAGTTAACCACAGCGAGCTTTGCAATAAGCCAATGTTACCGGGAATAAGTTTGAAGTAAAACAAACTTATCTAGTTTGTGCATTTCCTTTAGGAGATATGAGGACATTTTCAGAATGCGCCCTCAATTTTGTTCGACCATTTTGTGTGTGCATACTTAGAACGCATACAAATGTATTAAATCACACCTGCAGTGAATAAGCCAAAAAGATCAAAACTCTATTGATATTTGTTTAAAGTTTGAAATGAGTGACTTTTTATAAGTTTAAAATAATGAAGATATTGAGTTTTGACATTGGGTTGAATGTTGACATTCCATTTTTTACCCCCAAGGTAAGATAGATTTACCACTAAATTCAAGTTTAATACAGGGTTGTAGCTAGCACATTTTTCACAGCTGTTTGACCCCATGCAAATCACCTATTTTATTTTTAGAGCAATTTTAAGAAGCGGCGACACAATTTTGACAACGGATATTAGTAGGGACATGCAAGAGCTATTATCTCTCCAAAAATCAGAAAGATTCATTGTGGGAATCTTGCCATATTGGCCTACAAAGGCCATGATTTGTATGTTATAGCGCCCTCTATGTGCTCATTCTCCATAGAGAGACATGTTAAACTAGATTTTAAAAAAAAAATCAAATTTGCCTGCAATGAAATTTCCTAAAATTTACACAGGATAATCCAAATTAGTTGTCATAAGTGTGTTGCTGTTGATATTTTTTGTTTTATTCCGATTTTGGTCATAATAAATGAGACTCTCAAACAGCTGTGTTTTAGTGGTGGGTGTTATTTGATGAAAATTTGACATTTTATATTGTTATGCCTAAAATTGTCAAAATTTGCATAAAATGATTAAAATTGTCCATTTCTTGCTGTTTGAGTGGTGGGCTCTAGAGTTAAAATTGGTGTTTAGTGGTGGGCTCTGAAGCTGAATGGTGGGCTCTGCCACCCACCACTGCCCACTATAGCTATATCCCTGGTTTAATATTAGGTATTTGAAAGTCTTAAGCATGTCTTGTGGAATATGTGTGTTTTTTGGTATTTATGTTACAATTTGCAAACATGTTATCAAATGTGGAGGGCAGCAGGTTGTTGCTGCTTTTGTACATAAATGTACCAATATTAAGTTTACACAAATCCATTATTTTTAGCCGATTGTATCTAACAAATAAAGGACTAGAAGTACTTCTGTAATCCATAAAAAACACCAAATCCAATGTATAGGCCTGCATCACATCTATACTAGCTCTGTCTTTGAATTAGAAATGCTATACATAGTATTTTAAAAACAGAATCCGTTTGCAACAACTTCCATGCAGTAACCATGCCATTCACTAAACAGTGGGCCATTAACATTATAAGGTTGCCACCATCCTCTTCCTAAATAAATCTCCATTTCTAAATTACATTTTCTGGCTACACTAGGCAGGCTGTTTGTAATTGAGTTAAAAAAAAATGAGAGCAGTATGCAGATGATAAAATTGCATTGGAAACTAATGTCTCTGACATTTTTGAATGGGGCTATACACCTTAAAAATTTGACCATTGGTTGACCTTTGACACCCAGATGACCTTATGATATTTTACATGTTCAAGTGATTACAGATTTAGTTTGACCAGGTTTCAGCTAATTTGGGCAAATTTGAAAAAAAAAATGCAAATGAGCTCAACATAATGAATAGGTAAATAAGGTCAAAAGGAAGAGTTCAGCATGTTCTATTACTCTCCCAAGTTAATTGGTCAATGCGCATAAAAATCCAATTGCAGGGTTAACATTTTTACCACATACATTCATGCACAAACCAAAGTAATCCCTATCGGAAAGCAAATGACACAAAAAGATTTTGGTGGTACAGACAGTCATAACCTTAAACCTGAACATTAGTGACTAGGAGATCACTAGCTAAGTCCTAATTATCATAACGCCAAAATCTGATGGTGGAAATGACCAAAAATGCACGAATGTTAGGATACCATACAATAGTTGATACTATAAACCATTGAAAACAACAGAAACAGTACAACTTTTTTAAAATTCAAACATGTCCCTACAAGATATTTTTTGTCTTTTTAGGGAAGATCGGCACCAAAAATTGATTTTTTTTATTGATGATGGTATGAACTTCATATTTGGTGCCTAGGAATTTGGGGGCAAAAAAACCAAAATAAAAAAAAATCACCAATTTTGCCATATTTAATTGGCGGCCATTTGGATTTTAGTGTCGGATTTCAAAAGAGTTAATCTCCCAAATAGTATAAAAAACATGTAGACCCCTAATTTTTTGTTTTAAATGAAAACGATATAAAGGTAAACTTAAAAAAGTTTTAAACACAAATTAAAGGTTTTTTATTTTTTCTAAATTTTTTTTAAAAAAAAGCAAAAAAGCCCAACAATTGCAAAAAATCGATTTGTATACCAAATGATCCCCCCAAAAAAAATTGAGCTACATAAAATTAAAAAAAATGAACTCCATAATTTTTTACACATCACCAAATACATCTGAGTGAAAAATTTGAGTCAGATTCCATTGAAAAGGGCTGTGACAATTAAGTATTTTTAAAGAGGTAAAAGCGGACCATTTTGAAATAAAGCATTTTTAGTATAGAAACACGTTATTTTATATTATGAAAAGTAGGTCAGTAATATAACTTCTGACATATATAGTTAGCAAGCCTTGAATTTTATATAATTAATGTCCACTTATTTCCCCAATGATAGCACATATACTTTCGAGATATGATTTTTAAAGAAAATCTTTTTTACTATCGCCGCTTGTTACAAAAACAATGAAATACATAGTTATATAAAGCTTGGAAAACAATAAAAAACATAACAATATTAATGCAAATCGGTTGACACCATCGCAATTGATTTGCTATAACTTTGGAACAGAAGGTCCGATTTGAGTGGGGAAAAAAAAGCATTTGAGCAACAAAAAACTTGCTCTTTTATTTAAAACAACAATTAGATAATATGTGTATGTTTTTGGGTGCAGATCTTCCTTAAAGCCCCAACAGCAAACCCGGCGCCATGTAATATGACTTGAAGATTGATTTTGAGTGGGGCGTATTTCCTAAGGCATTTGGAAATGCCAAGTTGGCAGCCTGCCATGTCCGTAAATGTGGGGCCTCTTAGTAAAAAAATCCTTGCATAGAACAGACATTTAAACTCTTATCATGCTTATCACATACACCAGTCCCGAGGATCAATACAACAACTCTACATTTCATCAAATACACAATGTATGCTTTTACACAGGCCTTTGAAAGAAATAACTGTACAATTGACAGCCATATGATTACTCTACCTGGAATTGGTTCAAAGATCCACATCAGACACTGTGTCCACTGCATGCAGAATTATAGACACTGAAATTTCAGACATGCAGTCTAGTCCCATGTAGGAAACCACAGGCACTGAAAACGTGAAACTAAAAAGGTCACTGACGCTCACTTGCTTTACTAAGACGCAAAAGAGACGGAACAGGACTCAAGGCCAAACATGAATACTGCTGTACTTGAATTGAACCCATGCTTTCAGAAAACAAAATGATTTGAAAAACAAAATAGATTTGAATAAGAAAGGTTGGAAGAGGAACCCATGTAAATGAGTTTATAATGTTGTGCATTCAGATTAAAATAAAAAGGTTGAACTAATCATTCAAACAAGTTCATTTTGCTATACATGAAATAATAACGTACATGTTGCTGAACCAGTTTGTGGGAGACAGGCTGTCTACTAAATACACTATGGATTTGATCTGTGTGAATCTCTTGACAGGTTAGCCATATTTTAATCAGCCACAATGTGTACTTGGGCAGATTGATTACTACTTTGACATTTTACTACATAGGCCTACATTTAGTTAAAAGGAGGATGACCTGATTTAAGTTTATAAAGTTTTCATCTTGATAGAATGGCCTTAACCCCAAAACCTCATGTTTCGCACTGATATTTCAACCAGTTTTGACATGAGAGCTAAAAAACACTAATTGTAATCCCCATAGAGTAGTGTGTAAAATTAATATTGGTCAACCAAAATGTGGCATATTTTTGCTCATTACATCCTAACCAAACATCCTTTAGCCCTAAGATTTCACAGGGTAAATAATAGCTTTCTTCAGCTACCAAAATTTTGACCACTTTTGGTAAAATCTGGAGTTCTGGGGGAAATTGGACGATGGTCCTTTAAATTGAATTTTGCTGTATCAGTATATTATTGATGTTTTTCCCCTAGACTATGCCAATTACATTAGACAAAAATGCTTGACAGTACTTGATCAAAATAAGGACTACAAACAAACCGCACAATAATCACCTTTAAATGGAATCTTTGCACTCTATCAGTGTGTTAATCATTTGAAATATTAATTCCTAGACTATGTCAACTGCATTAGACTAAATGTATGCACTTGATCAATAGGACTACAAAGTAGTCTAGATGACAAATGGATCATGCCGACATGAGGGCTTTCCGACTGCATAGGAAGACCTAATAAGGGCTTTCTGATTGTATGGGTGACCTAACAAGAAATGACTGCCACCACTCAGTTGGAAAAATCAAACAACCCATTGAACGCGAAGAATATATGCAACAAGACCATGCATGAATATAGCAAAATTAATCTCAAAATAATGTCAATATGCTGCAGTGTGTAATACCCAGTTTAAAGTTGCATAAATTCCCATTTCTATTTGAGAACAGGGTCTAATTAATGAGTACAGAACGGTCTAGATGTAATAAAATGTTGTATATACCCTTGGGATAATGAATCATGAAAAAAAAAAAAAAAAAAAAACTGATAGATTTTAAATTACATCAACAATTATACAGTAGAAACCCTAATACATGCTACTATTTACTATTACAAAAAAAATAAATAGGTGGTCTTACATATGTACAAATGTAATTGATAAATTGTTTGTTTTTCATGTTAATTGATTTTAAGCTACATGTACTTAAACGAGTAATACAACAGAACATCTTAATAATACAATTACACAGTCGAAATCATTACATATTTATAATATAATACTAAATTTAAATACAACCCGTCTGTTCAAATAACAGACGAGTTGCACCTTTTAGTCGCCTTTTACGACATGCAGGGGAACACATCGGGCCAATTCTTAACCCCGAACCCGCAGGGGGCCCCATTTAGTCGCCTTTTACGACATGCAGGGGAACACATCGGGCCAATTCTAAACCCCGAACCCGCAGGGGGGCCGACTGCATAGGAAGACCTAATAAGGGCTTTCTGATTGTATGGGTGACCTAACAAGAAATGACTGCCACAAACAACCCATTGACGCGAAGAATATATGCAACAAGACCATGCATGAATATAGCAAAATTAATCTCAAAATAATGTCAATATGCTGCAGTGTGTAATACCCAGTTTAAAGTTGCATAAATTCCCATTTCTATTTGAGAACAGGGTCTAATTAATGAGTACAGAACGGTCTAGATGTAATAAAATGTTGTATATACCCTTGGGATAATGAATCATGGACTACAAAAATCATTACATTGCCAGAAATTTATGCAGTGAAGTCAAGACTTTTATTCACATTTTACCTTGTATTAGTTGTGGTCTAAAATACTCCACAATGGATCCTTTGTGAAAGTGCCATAAACTTTTAAACAAAATTGTTCTGAATTAGTTGTTGTATACATTTTCACATCTTGAAATCCAAGTTCCTAAATTAATGGGAGCTGCAATAGCCTAAGGTGCATTTCTTATCAACTTCTTTGTCATTCCTGGTTCAATAGATAACCTTTAAAACCTTTCAGTTGATTCTGGTCATGCGCTTCGATGTTATGAACAAATAACATGCTCCATATGCAACTGTGTTGTCATTTGTGTCTTTACATGCAGAAAATACCAAATTACGGATTTCCTCAAAGCAGATTATATCAGCACATAAGATTTGGCACACAGTTTAGATGATATAAATTTTTTTTTTTTTTTTTTGCGGTAAGACGGGACCAAGGTGTGGAGCACTAAATGCTCCTTTAACAGGAACATGAGGCATATTGAGGATATATGTGCCTTAATTTGCACCCGATTGTATAGCACCCAATAATAATGTTTCAAACCAAAACATCAATGATACAGTAGCCTATACTAAAAATGATGCCAATCAAGCCAGGATGCGACCACATCTGGCAATGTTTTTTTTTTTAAATCTCTTATGTATACTATATTGCACCACCTCATCAACACAGAGGAAGAACTGGTATTGCAATACTAATTGGAGGAGCCTGATACACAGGGCAGATTTCAGGTACCACAAAGGAACAAAAAACTAATGGAGTGAGATACATGTATGTCAAACTTGCTGGCCATTCATGCAAACATTATCTTTGAATTGAATGATTATCTGCAATTGACTGAGGAGATTTTTTGATAATGCACATTTCTCTCAATTTGCACATACTCGGTTGTAGAACACCCACCAAGAACATTTCTAAAGTTAATTGAACAAAGTAGTAAAAAAGAAAATCAAAAAACTGTTTTGAACTTGCCTGCTATTGTAATCACCCCATAGACAAGCATGCTTCAAATTTTCTGTCGTGCAAGACAGAAAATTCTAAATCGCCTTAATGATCTTATAACATAAAGATGGCGTATTCAGTTTATTTACTTCAAGTGTGATTTAATACATTGGTAAGCATTCCAAATGTGAAAAAAATGGGTTCAAAAAATTTGGGGGCACTTCTGTAAATGTCCTGTCTCTTTATGAAGCAAAGAACAAAACATTTGTCAAATAAATTGATTATACTGAACCAGATTAACTGTGTAAATTCCATTGGAACAGGGAAAATAGATCAGCATCTGCCTTATTTCTTCATCAAATTCCTTCATTTTTTCAACATGGAGAGTAGAAAATATGCAGACAATTAAAACATCTGCATCACAGCTCTGGGTACACAGGTCAGGGTCAAATTTTGCATTTCTTCATGAACTTTTTTAATACACACTGTAGATTCCACTGCTGTCTGGACCAGCTCTCATTTAGAAAATAACATAAAGCTATGTGCTATGCTCTTCAGGAGGAGGGGTGAAAGGAATCTGCTATTATTTAATTTTCTTATTCCTTTTTAGACCTCTGGCACTTGCCCAAGTCTAATTGGTGAATGGTGATAGAATCTAGTGAAATAAATATAACATTAAAACATGGACAAAAATGGACGGGGTGTTATTGACGGGGTAATAATACACATGAAAACCCCCATCATCTCCTAGTGTCCCTTTAATGATACTTCTTATATCTGAGCTCCCAGAGGATTATTAAGGTGTTGGCATTATGATTTGGTTTCTAAGGAGTACGCGCAAGCCGACTTTAATAAACTCGGAGATGAGCAAGCGTGCATTCGTTTGCGATTTTAGCGTCGCAAAAATTCATGAGCGATTTTCCACTTCTGCATTTACGCGAATTTGTAAAGCGTTTGCAAAATCGCGTAGAACTTTGATGTTGCTAGGACTAGTTTAAGAACGCGCCTGATTAATTACGCGTCTCACCTTTCACGCACCCATTTTTTGTTTGCTGCGTGACATATAGGCGTAAAATAACGCGAGACGCATCGTCTCTAGTGAAGACAAATTTCCCTCTAAAAATGTCCGTTTTCGATGATTTTCAGGAAAACTAATCCGGTGACACCATTTTTTTTATTTCGGTATTTTCAAGTATGCAACTTAGACCTAAACATATGTGAAAATCAGAAAAACGTTCGGCCCCTTTGTTATCTTTTTGGAGCACTTTAGTATCGGTAAATCACATTTTCCCATAGAGTTGCGTGGTAAATAATGTAAAATTTTGAGCAAAAATGTACTTTTTGAAAGTCTTTTTTCTCAAAAACGAATAAGGTAAGCCATATTTTTTATTTCAGATTTGTTATCAGAACAAATGAATGTACTATATATCAAATTTTAAAGAAATTCGACGGCCCATTTAAATCATGATGCCAACACCTTAAATGGCACTACCAAAGAGACGTGATGTTACATGAGATTTGCAATAGCTGTTGGCAAGCTGTTAATAACTTCAGAAAAATACACAGATGCATAAATTTTCAGCTATGATACAATAGAACAGCAGTTCTCCAAATGTAGCAAATTGATTTGTGACACAAGAATGTGCAGATTTTCAAATAATGCCCCTTTAATCAGCCCATGTGACATTTGACCCACATCTGTGAACACCCCATATGGGTCTTGGGTCAGTGGTTCTTCTAACCAATTTTCACAGCAATCGGCCCAAGCGTTAGGCAATGACACATTTTGGCAAGTGTAAACAGAGTAAACATATAATAAGCTCTGCACACTACGTATGCCGAGCTAAAAAAGGAATCTACCTTGTTTCTTTGCTGTCTGATAGGGACATTTTTAATCATGCTACCACATATTTTGAGGCTATTTGCATTCCATATTTCATATAACTTACATGTTGTACAGTGAGGTAATGAAATTCAGAAAATGTGTCCGTGGGTTGGGCTATTCGCTAAATGCAAGTACATGCATGCACGCATGCATACACACACACGCATGCATGAACACGTACAAATCACAATACTGTCATTAAATTATGAGCATAACACCTCCCCAAAATCACAAGCACAAATCACCTGTTCTGGCACCATACAATTAAGTAAAATTAAAACTAAATGGCAAGGTTTCGGATCAATTGCTAAATTTGAGCCACCTAGTCGCAGATTTGGCAAAAAATAGAGCCGGCCCACGGTTTGATAAGATATGGCAAATTAAACCAGCCATGACCTTTGACCCTGTATTCATGAATGGGCGTTGGTGATTTTTAAAAAAGAAAAAGCGATTCAGGACAAATAAACCTTCTGGGCTAAATGACAATGCCCATTGGTTACGCTTTGATGCACACTAAATTTAGACTATTGCAAAATTAGAAATTATTTTGGGACCCATGTTTGCAGTGTCTGCAGGTAGGGCAAAATTGGCGATATTAGCAAACAAAATGGCTGAGTTAATGTGCCTTATCAACATGGGCATAGTACACTGATTAAATTTGTGATAAGGCAGTTCACCTTTTTCCTATAGATTTGTTTTTAATGTTATTTTCCAATGGTGAAAATAAGCAAAATTAGACACAGTTAGACAATGAATTATCAGCAAAATGGCACACAGGTGACAAACCTTTATTATCTTGGTGCTGAACATACACTATATTTTCAATGCCAGTCACAGTTAATTTAGCTTTCATTCACCAGTATATTGAGCAAACATACGCCTGGTTTTTAGTATGATTTATGATACCCAGAATCCTACATGGTTGCCTGCCTGTTAACCTGTTTCCATCCAATGCTACTGAACTGAGCCTTGGTAGATGAGACGGGCTTACCTCAGTGATAAGCGTTCAGATACCACTGGATTTGTTTTTATGGGTCATGCATATGAGTTGGGGTATAGGACAAAAGGTAGAGGTGTTATATTCAAAATATTGATATTTTTTAATGTAATCATTGCAACCAAGAATGGTATGCATGAGATTGGTTTTATATTTCATTTATAGGAAAATTTTTCAGCTTGGAACGATTCAATTTCAAATATGTGCTATGTAAATTTTTTGAGATAATCGTAATTTGAATGGATCAGTGTCAGGTGTGGAGGTGCATATGATGAGTAGGGCCTATGTGTAAAGTATAGGGATTTTTATATTCAGGGCTTTTTTGCATTTATTTTGTAGCATATCTTTATAACCCAGCCAGTAGTGAGAAAATAACAGTTAATTGTTTGTTATCTTAGTGTGGCATTCATTAACTACAAGAGCTTAAGCTTTGTGAGGTGTTAAGTTTTTCCTATACGATAATGTACCAATGTGTGTAGATTTGCTCCTGTGTGGCATACTTTTGGGCGTGGGTAGCATGCGGGGCTACCCGCCTCTATTCGCTTGGGTTTTGACCTTCTTTTCGAATAGCAGTGTTGCAGGAAAATATTCGTGCCTATTATATCCTTTAAATCTATAGGGTGTGATAGTTTATTGAAATGTTGTGCATTTTTACGTATATGGATATGTACAAATAGGATAGGCCAGCGAAACCCTGAACGGCATTTACAAAAAGATATTGATGTTCAAAAGAGTAGAATACAGGGCAATACTATCGGAGTTTCCTGAGAAATTTTACAGTGATTTGCTGGTTAACAGCGTCTTTAAATCGTAATGAGTGCAATGAAATTAACGGGTGCTTAAACGTTTGGCACCGCATGCACCAAGTCGTGGGCGTATCAATAATACATAATTAAAATTCCCCCTTTAAAAAGGAAATGGAGTGCCAAGGGAATAATCCCATGTCATTGGTATGCAAAAAGGCGTCTTTAAATCGTTAGGAGTGCCAATGGATTAGGGTGCTTTAAACATTTGGCACCACATGCAGTGAAGTCGTGGGCGATCTCAATAATATCAAGAATAATAATAAAAATCCTTTAAAAAGGAAAAGGGGAGGGTCAAGGGAAATATCCAGTAATGGTATGTAAAGGTTTAGTAAGGATGATATATTGTTTGATTTTGCTAATACTTAAGCCAACAGTCAGATGATATAAAAATCCTTAGTTCTTTTAGGTAAATCAAGGGACTATATGCTGTGGATTGCGAAATGCCCATTTAAGATATGTTTTTCATGTTATGAATAAAAATCGTTTCAAAAATCTTTCACTAATCCAAAAGTGGATTTATTTAATTGCTGGTTATGTAAGGGAGGGCCTAGAGGCAAACATGAATGGCCGGATTTGATTGGATCAGCCTACCTTTAATAATGAGGGTCTTAATTTTTTTGCTTGCTGCGTAGTAATGTGATGGATCATGACTGAAGATTACGAACTTGTCGTCATACATCACAAATACATTCTACTATTACATTTAGATAAGTTGAAAAGTTCATTACGTATTGCCAATTATTTAATTGAGGTTGGTAACGTGTGCCGAATCCTGAGTATACTTTACGTCCGTCGGCCATGCATGAATTATCCGGAATTTGTTCTTCCAGTTTCTGCTGGTGATGGTCTTGCAGTGGTCAATTTTTGTCTTGGTGGGTTAAGTATACGTTGATGTTTTCACGAAAGGTGTAGTGATGTTTGTATTTTTGATTGGTCGCATTTTTCCATTAAAAAGTGGTAAATGTAAGAGAGATAGGAAGCCCCTACTCCTCGTGTTAAATATTTACGTTAATGATGCCTCGGCTAGTGTGTCCAAAAAAATCAAAATAGTTCTAAACTTGCAAAAACTCCCACAAAAATGTCATCTTACTAATCCCCTTCCACATACCTTTAAATGGATATTTCCCCTTGAATCGCCCTTTTCCTTTTGTTAAAGGAATTTTATTAATTATTTCTTCTACGCAGCCCAAATTGTACATTTTCAGAGAGGTAATTGACGAGGGTACAAATATACCACCATTTCTTCTGCAAAGAGATTGAAACAGTTTTGACTGGATGTTGTTAAAAAAGCTAAAAAAAAGGACATTTTTAACACCTGACGCCTCAGCAATGGCAAAACATATTTCATTGTTACAAGTTGTCCCTTTTTTAGAAATGGGCTGAAATTAAATAAAGTTGCAGAACATTTTAAAAAATAAAAAAATCCTGAAGGGAATCACACCCTGTAAACAAGATAAGAATTGAAGGTAACAATTAGATTGTTACAAAATGTACCTGTGTATAGTCGCGAACTGTCTTCTAAGTGAATCATGGGAACGCAGACTCCCGTATTTTATTGACTCATTTCACTTTTCTACCATATAGGACATTTTGTGATAAATCATGTATATGCACATACGTGTTGCATATTTGTCTTCTTATATTTATTGAGACTTTACAAACAACGTACAGTGTATAGTTTTGTAGGTATTCTGGATGACTTATTTCATTTAAATGTTGTAATTAAGCACATAATTTTTTTTTTAGTTTCGCATGTAACACATTTTTAACCCAACCGCATGACCCATATAACTAACAAACCACCAATGCTTCTGCTGTCTTAAACAAAAAAAATCAAGTGATTTCCAATCTTAATTGGGGATCCAACAAATTTTGCACAGGTATCCAAGTATCCCACATGCAAGTTCTGAATTTGACGCCAAAGTCAACAAAAACACCCAATACATAGAGCCTGTCACCAAAAAGTGATGTGTGTTACAAGGTAGAAGTATGTGCAGGGCGCACACCACCAAATACGCTCCCATTGAAATACAACGCTAAATTGACTTTGAAATAATTCGCATTTTCAACCCCACGTGACACTATATTTGCTGTTTGAGATATTTCTAAATCAAAAAAAGGATCAAAATTTTAAAAATCATGTATTTGATACCCGATAACAGGATAGGAATTCGCGATACAGGCTTGTGATAAGCGCCACCACTTTTTCCCCCCGACACGTAAAACCCATAACCGTATCCAAGCACGGAGTACTTCCGAGGGCCTAATTTATTTTAGATTCAATTTATATTTATTTTCTGATATTCCAAGTACAGAACATTGTCTGCACTATTCATCTAAAATATTAACATTTACATCAACAATATCTACGCACCATTCCACACCAATTTGCCTTACAATCGACGGTATGTTTTTTACCGGAACTACCCACCATACACAAAATGCGGGGTGATTTAGTGGTGTGCTTCCCTGCAGAAATAGGGATTTGTGCTGTACGTACTGAATTTTCCCAAACAAATGTTTTTTCTCTGACAATACAATACCAGAGCTACATGTATAGCCTTTACCCTAGATAAAGCGAATTGAATCCTAATATTATTTTTTTAATTACTGACTGAGGGATTAGAGCAATAAAATTAATTCATAGTAGGTGTTTTAATACTGGAAAGCCCGTTTTTTTCCGATTCGCTCAGAAAATAATTACGTCTGTTGGCCCTCCTCGAGAAGTTGTACTTCAGGTTCAACGCAGATTTTTGAAGCGTCTTCAACATGTTGCGTCAGATGCTAAAGGGTTGCTTCTCGGCGGCCCTGTTAGCTTTTCTGTGAAATTAGGCCTAAGTATGATTAAAACTGGGTCAAAACTACGGCAAAAGTAGAGAGAAAACGAAGACAACAACGCCAAAGTCCGAATTCTTTATAATGACCGTGCTACCTTCATGCTCAGTTGTTTAGAAGCACACTTGCATTGCTTGGTGATAAGCCGGAAATGCGCAGACTGGCGGGTCACTTGTTACGACCAGCAGACATGAAATTGATTACGTGTTTCGTTTAGACTGCAAAAAATTCGAATTCAATGACGACTTATTCGAATTCATTCAAAAGTTGCTAAAAAGCAACTTACGAATTCGACTTTTTGAATTCGTATCGATTACGACTGTGCGTGTTTACACTTCAGGAAAAAGTGAAATCGATGACGACTCAATCGAATTCACTTCGACTTTTGGCCCAGTGTAAACGGGGCTTATGCTAACACAGTGCATTCAGCAACCAATTTCACCATAGGCAACAAAACACCACCACCAAAGGGTCAACATAAAATAAATATCCCCAACAAATAGTCATTAATTAGCAATTCTAGTCATTAATATAGTTTTAATAAAATTACTGCTGGTTGATGTTCCTATAGACATGTAACACACCGTTTTGAAATTGAATGGGGAAAAGCATATCCACCAAGATTCCTCCACCAAAACTTGACATCATGGTTTGGGTGTTTTGTAATCATGCAATGACTAACACTATGGCAAATTTGTAATTCTACATTTTTGTGCAATTATTTTTTCTTTCCATTTTTGTTTGCAAGATATTTGTACCTAGCCTTTTGTACTGATTAATTTTTTTTTCACTGTTTGCTAGATTATTTCACCTACCCTCTAGTACTCTGTGGGCATCACTAACCTTAATCAAACGGTGCACGCGTCAAATGTTTCAGACCACCAGATATTAAACATCCGGTGACTTGGCTTCAAGTCTAACACTGGATCAAGCCCATCGCTGGAACAGACTGGTTAGAACCAGTTTGACAGAGCTATTAGCTATAAAAAGATGCAATCGCTTCATCACACATTCTTCTGATTTGATTTGGAAGGCTCAAAAAAGGACTTGCAATTTATTATGAAATCACATTTATATGATAGGATTTGAGGATTTTTATGTGCCCTGGCTACAATGCTACAAAAAACAAAACAAACCGTAGCAATTTGCATGACCATTACATTTTGAACAAAATCTCACATCCTGTATCAAACCAGCAAAACATTTTGATGGGGAAATGAGGCCCAAACCTATAATTTGGTGGAGATTTGGGATTTTTTTTTTGGGGGGGGGAGGAACACCCCCTATACATTTCTTTTTTTTTATCCGACCATAATCCACCAAGCAGTACATACTGTATCTCATATATGGAAATCCCACACTTCCAATAGATCCCATGTCCCAGCCAAATCTACATTTTAGGGACAACTCAGAGACCCATTGTAACTATCTATAATTAAAAACTCAGTTCTTGGATCTCAATTTCACTCCCTGTGCAAAAAAAGAAATAAAAAATGTTCCCTTCTTCCTCCGGATTAAAAAAAATGCAAAGGTCACCCTTTAACTTAAAATGTAGCCACGAACGAGACAAATATGCAACAATTTTAAAGAAACATGCTGAAAAAACCTTACCATGCACAACCAATGACCTGACTGCCTGCACCCTGGACTATGCTAATGTAGGGAGTAGACTGCTCCAAGTGCTCTGTATGCCGTGACGATGGCAATACGTGAAGTCCCATTATTAACGCCACTGTAACATCACGATTATGCCCCTTCAGATCTGATGAAATCCCATGGTGCTAATCACAACCTCATTGGGCTGGTGAAACAAAATTTTCGCAAATTTCCCCCCCTTTAATAAAAGCAACAATAAAAAAGTGGGCCGAATACACTAAAGCCCTGGCACCTCTGCATTCATGTAACATCGCTTGTCTGTCTTGTGATGTGATTACAACACTATAGACACAAGATGTTGTTAATGGCTTTAGTGCCCGTTTTTCTTATTGTCCCATAGTCAGTGAATCTTACAGCCTCAGAAGCACTCAATCGCATGTTGGTAGGTTTTGGAAAGAAAAAATTATAAATTGGGGAAAAAATGTACAAAACACCATGGCTCATTTTAACTTGACTGCAAAGCATCACATTTTTGTTACACTACAGGGCAGAAAAACTTCTATGTATGCATTATGCTAAGCTACCCTACATGCAAAGTGGGGGGCCCCAGCAGTATCAAGTCAAACCATGTGGCAATTTTAAAAATTTATTACCCTTTTTATCCCCCTTTGACCGCTAGACCATGATTAAAGAGACATGTCGGAGAATGTTTCCGAAGGTGTGTCCATTTTTTTTTTTTGGACAAACCATGATTTTTTCATATTTAGAATGCTTAGGGGGCAATGTATAGCCTTGTTCAAGGGCACTCTACCAACTTCATTCACTGTTTCAGCACATCTATACAACTAATGTCACAGATCATTAGGCAGAAATCGGGGGCGGGCGAGGCGTGAGGGTACATATTCCGCATCCCTAAACCCGGGGGGGGGGGGGGGGGGAGGGGGGGGTAACATATGCTCCATTCCAGGATTTCTGAAAGTTGACCCCCTAAACGGGACGCAATTTTCAGTGAAAATATATACCCCTAACAGACCAGTAATCGGTTAAAATATACCCATTTTCGATTAAAATATAACCCCTAACGGGACCAACTTGCTGTAAAATTATAATAACCCCTAGTCGGGACACTGCTTTCAATACGTGAAAAAAATTCAACTTTAAAGAACCAATAAGAAAAATAAAGAAAATAACACGTGTATCTATTTAGAAAATTTACACACTCTGGCCAGTGTTATTTTTACTGAATGTTAAAGTTATTAATTTTCCCCATTTCTTTCACTGAGTCCATTCACAATCTTACCGATGAATTTGAATACCCCCCTGGCAGGACTAGAACTTGATTATTGTGAATTTGAACCCCTAGCGGTAGTCCCCAGTCCCGCATTTGCAGCTAGTCCCTGTTTTTTTGGAACGAGCATGGGTTCCCCACCAAAATCCAAGAACCCCCCTCCGGGCCTAAAACTAAAGAAATAGCACTAGCCATGGCAAAAAATTCATTTTATCAAGCACCTAATTGTGATGCTTTAAATCCACCTGGCCTATGTCCATTAATTGCAGCTTTCCAATTTAGCAAGTTCAATAAATTCCACTCCGGCAGTGTCGCCCTGAGTAGCAAGCCCTGACCACAATAAGGTTATTTTTTTGGGGTGGGTTTTAATACCCAGATATCGGCTCCTAGTATCCAGTGTGCCAACAGACCCAAGGATTATACAATTATTTTTTTGATTGAATCTTTCTCTAGACAGGGTAGCCCCTTCAATTCTAAAGCACTGATTTCAAACTTTTCAAACACAATGTTCAAAATAAATTAGATGTCAATAACAAAAAAATTACCAAGTTTGGTCGTTGCTTAGGCACAGCTTGAACAAGGCTAAGCAATGTATTAATGCACACATGAAGTGAATAAGCTGAAAACGGCCATCTTAACAACATCACAAAAGAATGATTATATTTTCTATCATGCATGACAGAAATCTAATCATGCTTCGCTATGGAGGCCTATTAGGACAGCAAGATCAGATTCAAAACAGTTTTTGGTTTCCTCCTCTCTTTGGTTTCCTCTCTACTTGTTTTCCCATAAACCTTCAAAACCTTCTCAGTAGGTGTCCTAAAATCTGTCAAGTGCAAATTCATAGAAATCTGTTCCTCAGAAAATTCTCATTCCCTTTAAGTCTTCATTCACTATTTAACCAGACATATGGTAATTTTTTTTTAGCACAGGGCATGTTTGAAATTTGATCATTCTGACCACGTCAATTGAACCTCTAAAAGACAACTTATCCAAAATGGTAAACATTAACAAAGGCATACAAATTTGAGTAATGGAAAACAAAGCATATGGATCTTTTAAGGAAATAATCCCTGCTGGACCCAAACCGGCCAACTGTAAATGAGAATCGAATGAATGGTCGTGGTTCTTCTGACCAAGTTTGTTATATTCTGGCTGTAACTCTTCAGATGAGAACATTTGCCGTCTTCAACACCAAAATTTCCATGTATGGTTTAAAAACAGTTTATTTACATAATCAAAGCACAATTCTTCATGTTCAGGTGAGACGGTAGTACCTTTATTGTTACACATACGTACATGTCCTTTCGGTCTATAATTTTGCTGATAAATAATAAATTAAACAATTCGTAGTTCTTCTCGAACCACAACGGTCCCCCGCCCGTTGCGGTAGTAAAAGAGGCGAAAGAAACATAACTTTAATATCACGGGGAAGATTGTGGTAGAAATAAGTGGTTCTCGAACCACTGAGGCTCATGCCATAGCTTTTGCAATACCTAGTGACCCAAATGACTTTGAAAATGTTGTTGTAGTCACAATAATTGAATATCAAGTTTCACTGGCTGTGTACAACCATTATTAGTTAGTTTGATCTTGGGTGACTCACTTGACCTCGAAATTACGTTCACAACTTTCATTTCTGTATGTTGACCACACCTATAAGTTTCATAACCATGCAACCAGTTGTGATTTGACTTACCGTTAATTTGCCTGATGAAACGCTGAATGATGTTGGAACTGTTGTTGTATTCAGAAAGGTGATAGCTCCCCAGGTTTCAGGACCTAGAACCATTTGTAGTGATTTGGACTTTGGATGACCCTGATGACTTACAATGACCTTCACAGTTACAGCACTTAATGTACCACACCCACAAGTTTCATCATTTATGACCATACAACTATTTAGTAGTGATGACTTTCTTTGACATTGGATGACCCCAAATGACCTGAAATTGACCTTGAAATTTTTGGTATCAAATGCTGACAACACCCATGACCATACAACCATTGGCCATGGATGACCCCAATGACCTTGAAATGACCTTCAAATTTCCAGCACTGAATGTTGACCACATTCACGCCAAGTTTAATGACCATAACAACCATTTTCAGTGATTTGAACCTCAGATGGCCCCCAGATACCCTGGACATGACCTTGAAAAAATTGGCTTCAAATGCCGACTATACCCACCAGGTTTCACATTCATGGGCCATACACCCATGTTTAATTGATTTTAATTTTTTAGTTTAAAAAGAAAACATAGAAGACCCACAAAATTTTTTGGCACTGAATTTTGACTTCACCCACCAGTTTTCATCATCCTACCACTTGTTTAGTGATGTTGACCTTGAATGACCCCAGCATTAACCTTGAATGACCTTCAAATTTTGGCATCAATATGGAACCACAGCCAGCCATTTTCATCATCCTACCCTACTACCACAATTGACAAGGTTTTAACACTTAACCCATTTGTACTTTCATTTGAACTTTGACCCACGCACATGACCCATCTCTGAACTCAGCTACCGCCTACTTGCGTGACTTCTAATGGTGCGAAGATGGGCACCCTGTTTGATCAGATAAAAAGATATCGTGTTTACAGGTTTGTAGCAATTAAACCCTATTTTTGACCATAATTTGACCATATTGACCTTTGACCCATGACACATGACCCACTCTCCCAGAACTCACTCCCGCCTACTATGAGTGACATCTATGGTGCTAATATGGGCACCCAGACTGGCTCAGATAAAAAGATATCGGGTTTACAAGGTTTGTAGCAATTTACCCTATCTTTTTACCATATTTTACCTTTGACCCATGCTACACATGACCCATTTCCGATCCACCAGGCCAATGGCGGTACTTGAGATACAATCTAGGTTGGCGAAGTATGGACCCCCACCTTGCTTAGATTCCAAAGATAATCCAGCGTCGACACACACACACCACGCACGACGAAGAGCATTTTCTATATCCCCCCCTTCGCGCCCCTTCGCCAACAAGTTGGCGGGGACCAACAAATATTAAATGTACTAAAAAAGAAACCCTATTTAATACATTGCTTGAAGGTATTCTTTACATACCATCGAAAACCCTGGGCTTGGACTCATAAAATCAACATATTTTGGTTGTTTATAATTAATATGTATATAATATTTTTTTTTTTTTTTTTTTTTTTTTTAATTTTTCTACTTTTTATATTTCATCCACAATCAATGCCTTGTTTAAATATCGAGCTGTGCACTTTTTTGCAGGATCTGACCGTTTACATTTCAAGGCCTTTACAATGCACAGCTCTTCTTGATTCGCTCCATGCAAAACTGTCTGCTCTCTTACTTTTAGAGCATTTTAAGAAGTGGTGACACAATTTTTGACAACTGATATAAGTAGGGGCATGCAAAGCTATTATACCTACCTTCCAAATCTGAGAAATCCATTGTGGGTATCTTGCCAAAAAGACCTACAAAGTCAAGATTTGAATTTATAGCGCCCTCTAGAAGCCATTTTCCATAGAAAGACGTGTTAAACTAGATTTTTAAGGAAACTCGTATTTGCCTGCCCCAATGAATTTCGAAAAGTGTGTCGCCCCGTTGATATTTTTTGTTTTGGTTCTGGTTTTGTTGAAATAATGAACTTTCAAACATTTGTGAATGCACTTGATCATTAGAGGATTTCCAAAGCTGGCATTGTTATATCTTGTAATGAATAGAACTCGAACTCGTCCTTCGGAGGGGATGTTAACCATCAGTGTCCCGTGTACAGAAGAGTCACAACTGTACATGAAAATACATCGCAGTCATGGTCGAATAAGAGTAGGGTGTAAACCCCTGACTGTTTCCCATCCGCCCCCAGTCTCAAAGCAGCCCATGTAGGAGCGTTGTATCTGGAATACACTCGGCCCCGGATCAGCTTACTCAAGTTGATAAATCCGACAGAACCACCACAACATTAACAATGACTTGTGGACCTCTAAAGAAGATGAATGAGAATGAACTACTGCATGAGAAAATGTCTTGTTTAGCTATACAATGAAGTGTATTTTACACAGCCATCCAGCTACAATATTCTTTGCTGTAAAAAATCACAAATTCTGATTTCTAACCTTGGGCAATCTCCAGGACGGAGCTGTTCCTTTCTCAAATGGCACCTTTCTGAGTTCAGTCCCTAGAGAGGGTGCAATAAATATATTGATTACTAATTGGACATTTCATTTCATGATTTCTTGCTGAAGCCTCATCCCCAGACTTAACCTACAAACAAGTTGATTAGCCAATGGAGAACTAATGGCATAAGTATAGGATAAGTCATTCATACTTGCTCAGTTTACTTGTCCAATATGATCTATTATTTCTGCCATAACTCAAACTCAGGCATATATGTCATATCCTTTTTGAAATGAACTTTATAGCAGTTGCCACAATTTTAGCTTTGGGTAGCAAAGCAGTTTGGGCAATGAAAATCACCACAATGCAGAAAAGAAGTATGAATCAGGTGCGGCGCGAGGTCAAAAAAAAAAAAACCAGAAAAAAGAAAAACAGAAAAAAAGAGTAAAAATCACCAAAAACAAGGCTGAAAAAGAAGGCCAAATTTTTGCACTAACTAAAATTCCAAAAACGAGGAATTTCACACCCACTGAGATAACCATAGGTGTGCCTGTTTTAGGGGCATATTTTTGATCTACCTGGAAGAATCGTAAATTTTGTATTTTAAATAGATAGAAATTACAACACAGTGGCCTATGGTGCTTTGTGATACAACAAATATGCTGTCCTGTTATCCGACCTCAGGTATCTTGTGAATTGCGGAAGCGGTCCTAATATGAACGGAAAGGTGCACTGACATTGGCAAGATGTACGGTTATGTGCGGGCCTTAAGACCCCCTTTTTCGCTCTCTCCAGCATTTCCAAGACCCCCAGATGAGGCATAATTCAGTTCTTATTCTTAAAGGTCCCTTTTCAGAAATGTTGGCCTCGAAGCTGAATCTTAGCCAAATTCAGCTCCCAAGCCTCGCAAATTTCTCAAATTTCCAAGCCCCTACTTTCGGATACAACATCCGTTCCAAGAGCCCCCCCCCCACCCCCCCGAAATCGGGGCGGCACATCCATCCCTACCCTGATAAAAGTTGAGTGCCCCCCCTGGCACCATGAAGTGGTTTAATTTCCAAGCACAAGAAAAATCCTGCAAAGATTTTGCATGCCATGTTTGAATAACCACATCCAGAATAACTTACCATCGCCACTTCTGACAATAGCCAAATTGAAATCTCACCACACCTCAGTTAATGAAGATATTTATGTCCCTTTATGAGCCTACGCTGCCTGTTCCTGCATGATTTGACATCACCAGCACCTCAGCCTGCCATAAACTTTAAAAACCACACTTTGGACCTCTCTGAAAAAGCATTTTTTAACCTATCTATTAACATCAACAACCATTCTTATTGGTCAGTACCTTTAACCTAAATTAAGCATAATAACCCAGCACAATGGCTCTTCAATACAGTGGAAATTTCCACCACAGCAGTTGATCAACCTGAAAGCAACTACCGCAGCCTTCAGGCTGTGCTATAATAAATAAATAGCCCGAGCACATGGCTGCAATGTGCTTAAAAAATCTGAGACAGGTTACTGGTATTTGAATCTGAGCAAATACACTTATTGAGTGGTAATACAAGGATACACAAGGCAGTAGCTATTTTTATTTTTTTTTTTTTTTTTTTTTGGCTAAGACTAGAGCTGGAAGATAATTTACTCAGTCTTCAAAATTATTATCACAAATTAACAAACTTTTTTTTGTAAATCACCTGATACATAATGGCAACATGCACGCACAAGGATTAAATCCTTAATTCAGCAAGCTCTTAATAATAAATTAGAGGCTATACCATAGGCCTTTGCTAAACTGCAAGAGTTATCAGCATATTGGGGCACACAAGCACAGAGTTTGATTCAGCCCCTGAAGTGGGCCTCTTGATTAGTGAATGACCTTTCCACAACCTTGTGTATCAGCACACATTGCACAGCTGAGGGAAGTACACGTTTAGTCTTGACCCAAGACTTCACACTGTACTCGATATCGTGTGCTTACATAAACTTGAGCCTAAAAACTTTTAATTTTCTTTCGGGTACTTGTTCTGATTTGTGTTCTCTATCTTATAGGAGAGCCTGGCACCTGCATACACACACCACTAAGTATCGCTGGAAACAAACTTGCAGTTTTGATGGTAGAGGATATAATGCATATTGCAACATCCCATCCACTACTGGTTAACCATTAACATGACAGTTTTTGTCTATTCTGTCTCTATCTTGGGAAAGAAATGGATTTAAAGGCTAAAAATTCATGACTACAACAAAAAAATATGACCTTTCATCTGATATCAAATTTTGGACTATAAATGATGCAATTTAATCAAAAATAACCCTGTGTAAAAAAGCAAATCGCAATTTGGTGCGTTGAAAATAGGGCTGTCTACTCATCCGGGTTACTTGCCCGTGCTTAGCCTTTATCATCGGCCCTCGTTTTGCAATATCACTTCGCAATGCACAACACTGCGCATACTTTTTAGTAACTCCGAATCATTTCATTGGAGGTGAAAACAAACGTGACGTCACTCCAGAACAAACTTCGATTCGAGGCCGTTTGGCAGCCTTTATCACCATTTCTTGGGATTGTTTCAAGCATGTAAGTGAAACAAATAGGCAATCGAAAATGCGCATGTTATTTCCAAACTAGCGGCTACCATTTCAGTCTCCTGCTATCGTTCAGGTAAAAATATGGTGCAATGTATGCCAGTTTACACAAAGTCTAGGCTATGGGAATCACAACCGCAAAATGGGCCGACTTGTGACGCCTTCGGATTTTTTTCGGCTTTCCCTATGGGACAGCCCTATTGTTTTAACAACATGTGCCGGCCTGGGCATTGAAACGCATGTTACCGGCAAAAATGATCGGAGTTTTCTGCAAATAATTTGTTTCTACAAAACAATCTGGGTGCTGGTGCTAGTGCGAACTTTGTCATGAAAGAAGGACTTTTCTTCAATTCTTGGTCGATTTGAAAATGAGAGATTTTGGTGAGAATCTACAGATTCGCGTGAAAGCCTTTTGCGAGAATCCAGTCAGATTCCCGCATACCGCTGCGAATTTGAGCCCCTGCACAGTGTCATTACAACTTCTCCAAGATCCAAGTGAAAAATCAAATAGGTAGTAGAAATTATGTTTCTTATTTGATATGACGATAAAATATACATGTAGTGTGAAAAGACAATTGAATCTCTATTAATAGGCTATATAGTCACTTGTCTATTTTTACAATATTTCATTGTCACACTAAATAAGATACATAATTTAAATAGTCTAAGGGCCTGATCATAGTTTTTGTGATAAATATATATAGAGAGTATTCACTATTTGTTATATTTATATGTTTCAAAAACAAATTATGTTTCTACATGTATGTATAACAAATGTTTGTTGAGGAAAGGTAGGCCCTACATACTTTTTCTGACTAAAGTATTGTTCAGCTAATAACTCCCACAACTAAGAGTCCTAAGAAGATGAAAATGACTTGAAATATATAAATAACCACTGCTAATTTTCCATGGTTAATGTAATGGGTAAATATACGGTTGATTCAAGTAATTTATACAATTACAAAAAAGGATGGGGTATTATAGTTTGAGTAATAATTTCTTGGCCATGGCGTACGCGCACGTTGCTTGTTGCGTGAACTGCGTCTACGTGCAACCCGGTGGTGCGCCGTTTTGGCGGGGATGCGGGCGTACCTAGTAACTTGGTCAAGAAATTATTACTCCCAACTGTGTAAACTTTCTTCCTGCTACTTAACTTGTTCCTTTTTTGATATTCCATGGATTTTAAACATGGTCAAATAATGTTAGTAATAAATGTGAAACAGTATTTTGTTCTTTTAATTTTTGAGTGTTTATAGTAAGATTAACTGCTTGGGAAATAATGTCTAACTGTAATACCATCCCAATAGACTGAGAAAGACATTTGTTATTACATTTTGGAATTTATGTTTATACTGATATTCTAAAGCGATTTCTTTTAATATAAGCATGCAACAAAATATTGGATCGGATATCGGCTGATATTAATATGTAATATCAGTTATCGGATCGGATGACAAAAGAATAATTTCAGTTAAGCCCTAACATTTTGTATTGCACTGGCATTTCGTCCTTCATATGAAAAGGTACACGTATCCCTTTCCCGATTTATCTTTTAAGGTATTTCAACATTTTCACGTTTTGTGGAATCACTGAACCAAAGTGCAACTTAAATTTTCCGAACTTCACTTGATTTTGTTCATTGTTGGTCAATTTTCACAAAGGATATCTCAAATTAAATAAAACTAATTAACAGTTTCACATGCAGCCAGCACGGGTGTTCTGAGGGTGCAAGTTCTCTGTCTGTGTAAAAAAAAGAGTTAATCACAAAAAATATCCCAATTACAGGAAAGGGGCCGATTTAGCATGAAATTGTCTTTCCTTCCTCTTTTCCCTCAATATTTTTTCCAAGGAATCACTCGCAGCCCTCCCCTCAACCCCACTGACTTCATGCTTGATCGGCAATTCTATATGAATGGATGAATTTTTTTAGATGTGCATTCCTCTTGTGTGGTGCCCTCCCATGTGGCAAACACAATATAGTAAGTGCCATGCTCTTTGGAAATTGCTTTAAAATGTACG
>JAMKCH010000601.1:0-38971 GCA_023653785.1 Ophioderma brevispina
TTTCAAACTATTGTATATTGCTTTAGGTGTAAACATGAAAATTAGATCAGAGGGATAGCCATTTTCCTTTCAATAGTAAAGCCAAAATTGCAAACAAAAATAACAAACAAACCAACGCGTTTGTAAATATTTTTAGGCTACAATTGAAACTCGACGTATTTTACGTGCATACGGGCAATTGGGATGTCTTAGTGTTCTGAACGTCAAACGGTTGATGATCGTAGTTTATTTGAAAACAATAAATCGAAGAGAACCATAGACTAACATTGATACAAATTTACCACCATTGGGTATTATTTTGTTGGCTATAATACTCGTCGATGGTTAGACATATTACAGAAAATACACCTTAGAGGGTGATTAACCTTCGTCTTCCAAGGGGGGGGTTCCCACAGTAACCGTTCCTGCGGTACGCTTAAATGCCAAAAACGTTTGCAAAAAGCTTCCAGGCTACATTGTTTTTTCACATCCTTTCTAGGTCATTGTAGCGAAAAAAATTGAAAGTACCCCCACCAACGACGCCGCTTTGTATTCCACTCATGTTTTTACGGTATGCCCGCCAATGTCAAAGGGTAGGGTGGACTGGGGTTGCTACTCAAGATGAATTTATGGCTACCATTTTTTTAAAACTATTCTAAACAGTATCGGCTCTAAACTCTATGTTTATGTAAATTTATATCAGCATCAATTAGACCTGAACCGAAACCGCCAATGAAAATCCGATATCCCCCTAACTTTATTTGCGCAATTTTTACCCCCCAAGGTTAATCTTGATGACGTCATATTTTTCGTCCAATGCTCTACTAACAATATATTTGGTCAATAAAACATTCATATTCGCCTTGCTCAGTACAAGAACAAGCCCACCCTAAATGACAATCTACCTACTGTTAAAAGAATTGGTTAATGGTTGCAAAGTATTTTGTCAGAGAAAATACTACTTTTTTTATACTACTTTTTTTCATGCCAAAAAACAATAAAATCAGAAAATTTCGCAACTTTCTATGTTTTGTGTGTGTACATCAGTCTGCATTGGAAAAATATATTTTAAAACTGATATAAAAATGAAACGAAATAATGTTTGCAATGAGTGAAGTAATTACAAATAGTTATCTGCGCTTCCGAATATGCAAGAAATAAATATTTAAATATACATTTTTATCTCCAAAGTTGATGACGTCATCAAAATGACGTCATCGGGGCGTATGTTCCCAATTTTTTTAAAAGGTATAATTTTTCTGGTTTACCAAGTCGGAGGATCCTGGGGATGCACGGTAACTGGAGAGCAGCTCACGGGTTATTTTTATTTTATTTTTTTTTTTTTTCGGATAAACGAACCTTCGGATTAACGAACACTTTCCTTTTCATTTTCGGTAACGACCTTATTTCTTTTTCGGATAACGAACCTTCGGATTATCGAACACTGCGTTCATTTTTCGGATAAACGAACCTTAGTTCAACTTTTCGGATAAACGAACCTTCGTATTAACGCACCTCCGGATTAATGAATCCTCGGAATAATGACCTTCGGATAAATAAACCTTCGGAAAACGAGTATGTCGTATAAACGAACCTTCGAAATAGCGATCCTCTGACAGGGGGCAACCTTCGGATAATTGCCGTAGACCACCCGAGTTTTCCGGATAGCACACTTGACTTTACGTGTAAGAGGAACATTGGTGTCTTGGCTTCACAGAGTGGATTGATACACAAAAAAAATGCATTCTTGAAACCTTCGCTTTTTATTTAAAAAAAAACGTGAAGTGTAAATTCTTACGTTTTAATACCAGATTAAAGATGAGGGTTTGTTTTGTTTTGTTTTCTTAAGTTTATCTATTTGTGGATTTATACTTTTATTTCAAACATTTTCATCATTATAGACGCGTCAAAATATTAACAACATTGCACAAGAAAGTTTTCCTTGTTTAAATAATCATTCGTGATCAAAATTTGGGAAAATTCATTGCACAAGAAATAGTTTCTGAACATTCAGCTATTTTCAGGCCATTAAAATCAGACAAGACAGGACAAAAGGTTTATTATATCGAACTTTTCAATGGAGCAGGGTGATATTGTTAAAATCAAATTAAATATTATCTTTTAAATCTATCTATTTATTAAATTGTTTTCAGTTTAGTCGAGTACAGTGCAATAATGTCCTCAACCAACACTTCCTCAGTGGATCCACCATGAGCGTCATTCCAGATCTTTGCTCTTTGTAGCATCGGTCTAACTCCTCTACATTGTGTCCCAAAATCAAATGATGACAGAAAATATGACCAAAAATAGTGAAATACATGTTTTTAGAGAATAGATCTAAGTAATTTGTCAACAGAAATAGAATTCATAAATAGAATTCTTAATGAACCATTCTATAGATGATGTGACCTATTGACATTCAGGACGCCCTCTGTTGTTTTCTGGCAGGCAAAATATTACAGTAGTTTCTGTGACAGACCACATAAAATCTGGTTATAAATTACTTGCAGAATCTTTCCTGATCTAAATTGGTCACAAAATGCAGCTGGTAGCATTAGCTTATTATGCTTGATAAGAAAGTTAGTATTATTTAATTCGAAACAAAATTACAGCAAAAACAGAATTTCCCCATGCAAAGTATAGGTGCCTTTGCCTGCCAGTTTCTCTCTTACACCAACAGGGGGCGCCATAAACATAAACAAATGTCACATCATCTATATAATGGACAAAGAATCACTTCCGTCACATATTTGGCATTTTGGTAGTCACCTTATTTGCTATTCATATAATTCATAAAATATTTTAAGGAAAACACGTCCACATATGGTAATCCACAAATCATTGAAAAAAAGTTCACATGTTATATTCATTTGGGTCACCCCGTATTGAAAAAAACAAGCACGGTTTAAAACTGCAGAATTGGTGGATATCGTGAATGAGAGAAGATATCAAACCACTTTTGCCTAAATTAATCATTTAAAAAAACGTTATTTAATATTTATTCATTTATTACCTTAGAAATAGTAATATTTAAGCCTATAACTTATCGTCGCTGGCAGGAAAACCTTTGGAATCAAAAGCTCATCTGTGAAAATGGACCCATTTTCACAACCCCATAAGTTACACACCACTAACTCACTTATACACAGTAGTCTATGGGAAATGGCAACTTTGAGCATGTTTCGTTCACATTTATAACTCTCACAGAGGAAATACACCAATATCATACCAAAGAACAAGCTAAAATCACCAAATACCACATTTTGAACATATGATGACCAGATTTTTTTAGTTACGAATCACCAAATTCGTCCGACGTCAGACCGGCAACACAAGATTCTCTACAGTCGCCAAAGGTAGTAATTTGCAAATCGATGTGAAATTGATGAGCGCTGTGTAAATTGCCTCAAATTCACTGTCCAAATGCCACTTAGTTTGAGAAAACATACCAGTCTACCATGTCAATCATGAAATTCCATCACTTTCTTAAAGGGGGATGGCCCGATTTAAGGATATGAAGTTTTCGTCTTCATAGATTGGCTTCACTTCAAAACCCCATCTGTAAAGTTTTCGCGCCGATATTTCAATCCGTTTTGATGCGAGAGCTAAAAACGTGCTTTTGTAAGCCCCATAGAGTACTGTGTAAAATTAATATTGGTCAACCAAAATGGGGCACATTTTCGCTCATAACTTCCAAACCAAATATCCTTTGGCTCTAAGATTTAACACGGTAAATGAGAAAAATAGTAGCTTTCTTCTGATACCAAAATGTTGACTACTTCCGGTAAAATCTGGGGTTTCTGGGGGCGAGGCTATTAGCGATCGGGCCATGGACCTTTAATATAACTAGTGCATTTTCAGACATTTTCAAGCACTTTTTCCAGATGCCATGCAAGAAAGTAGTCCACCCATTATTTTTTATCCTTACGGCAGCCAGGTTAGTGGTGTATAACCCATATGTGCACAATCACATTTCTCATCAGAAAAGTCTGCAATAAATAATAATAACAATAATAATAATAATACATAGTAAACACTCTGATATGATTTTGATATCAGCAACATCAACTAAATAAAAAACATATGCATTATTTTTGTATTAAATTTGAATCCAGATTGAACGAATACAGAGCGTTTTGATGTTTCCAGCAAATTTGTACATAAGGAGTTTTGAAAGAGGGCCCATTTTCACATATGAGATTTTTATTACAAAGGTCAAATGCAGTAGGAGGTGTTCCTTCCCAGCGATGATAACATCTGAAAAATCTGAAACATTGACAGTTGTTGCTAACGTTATGGAATGTACATCATCATGCAAATTGGAAAGAAAAATGTTAAGGCACTCTCAGTAATCCTCGCCGGGATCCACACGAAATGTTAAACATATTTCGCTTCAGTATTTTAAAGTGGAGGAATAAGTCTGTAAGATTCTCATAAGATATTCTTGAAATGGGGAACACAGCAGTGCTTAAAAAACAAATCTCCATTCATAGTGTTTTACGAAAAGCTTCATTGAAAGGTATGGGGGTACTGACATAGGAAAGAGATACAGGTATGTGCGGTCCTTAAAACCCCAATTTCACGCCTCTCTAGCAGTTGGTAAGGGTACCAGTTGAAGCATAATTCAGTTCCAAGGGTCCCTTTTGGGAAAATTTTGACTTCAAAAGTTAAATTTTAGCCAAATTTCAGATGAAAGCCTGCAGATCTCTCAAAATTTCAGTTCCTAAAGCCCTACTTTGAGAAACAATCAGTTCCCAAGCCGTTCCCAAGCCCCCAAGTTCGGGCCGCACATTCCTACCTGAAAACAAGTTGAGTGACCCCGGGACTTATTCTTCTTACAAAAAAAAAAAAAAAAAATTGGCTTTTAATTTACAGATAGCACCTTTAAATTTATATTTATTATTAATTAATGTGTTTTAAAAGTTGTTCGACACAAAACATTTACGATTTGATATAGCGCTTGTCGTGAATATTTACGCAAAATGATGCCGTTTTAAAAACCCAATCAGCCGATTTTCCTGCTAGAAAACCACTTCCAGACTGCTCATGACTGATGCCGATTTGCCAATTTTCGAAAATCGTGAGGAGTTTTTCTTTTTCATGTGTAGTTTTGGCAAGGTCTGGGACTGTTCTGTACAATCGTCTGTAGTCTTACCGATTATTTGCTAGAAAACCACTTCCAGACTGCTCAGATTGGCCATTTTTCGAAAGTCGTAATTTTCCTTTTTCAGGTGTAGTTTTGGCCAAGTCTGGGACTGTCCTGTACAGTCTTCCGCAGTCTTGTGTGGTTGGTAGCATGTGGCAATTTTGAAAAAAGGCCGCCACGATTTTTTCTTGCAGCTTAAAAAAATTGTGGCGGGTTTTGGAATCGGAAAGGTCGGCTTGAACATATGAGCGGTTTGAAAGCGGTAGCCGATGAGTTGGCGCGCATCATGAGTGGCTGTGTGCAGTTGGAAAGTGGTCGGCAAATGAGTCTGTTCCAAGCGGGAGAGAAGATCCAAGTCGCCTGGACTAAACCCGGCGACTACAGAAGATAAGTCGCCGACTTGCAGTTTTGACAGCAACATGTCACAACTTGTACTGTCGTGTTAAGGTCTGCGACTGATTGGAAACTGAACAAGTGCCATGTCTGATCTGGTTGATTTTATGATGCTGTCGCCTACTGCTAGGCAATTGAGCATCTCTTATCTTGTAAATTGTGTAGGTTTGAACAAGACTGCAGCTGATAAAAAAAATGTGGTCTTGTGTAGTTGGGAAGAGGTTGGATCGCGTCGCGGGTTGTCTTCTATGCGACTGTACCTTTCTTGGCGTCAACAACTCGGCGACCAATCGACGAGCAGTCTTGACAGCGACATGTCACAACTCGTGCCGTTGTTTCAAGGTCGGCGACTGATCGGGGACTGAACAAGTGGCATCGGCAATTAAACATGCTTGATCGCGTTTGTTTCATGATGCTGTCGCCTACTGCAAGGCGTTTCAGCATCCTTGTCTCGCTGACGATGGGGAAACTGGCAGACTAATCATCCCTGGTCTGGATAAAAAATGTAAAATCTGCAAGTTTGAACAGGACTGTTGCCAATTTTGTGTAGTCGGGAAGAGGTTGCGTCGGGAGTTGTCTTCTGTGCGATCTTATTGATTTCATGATGCTGTCGCCTGCTAATGGGCGATTCATCATTTCTTGTCTTTTTGAAGGCAGGCAAAATCGCAGACTTCTCACGCTGGTCGGGATAAAAATTGTAAATTTTGCATGTTTGAACAAGACTGCAGGCGATTTTGAAAGAAAAAAAGAAACAAAAAAAATGTGGTCTTCAGTCTTGTGTAGTTGGAAAGAGGTTAGGTCGCGAGTGTCTTGCTAATCTTCGAGTTTCGAGTATCGATTTTTCGAGTTTCAATTTTCGAGTTTCGAAACTCGATATTCGAAACTCGAAGATTAGCAACACACGGGTCGCTAGCTGTCTTCTATTTGACTGCATCTTTATACAGAGTGAAAACAGAGTGCCATTTAATTTGTACACAATCTATGTCTGCATGCCATGCGATACGCGCTACAAATTTCGTTCCCATAGGCATTTGTCGTAAACATAGTCATGCTAAATAATTCAAAATGCCCCACTAGGAAAAGATGTTAAATTCGGCGGCATGAATCTTTGGAAGTTATTGTATGTACCCAACCGAAGCCTCTTAGTTAATTTGTTAATTATTCATAACTAAATGACAGTGTGCCACGCAATGTGCTTCTTCCTTTTTGGTTCACAGAAGAAGAAGGGATGTCTTCATATAAAAGAAATACACACACAATACATTAGGCGTCGTCAATAGTTTAACACGTAAAACTGAAATCTTGACGAAAATTCCGCTTTTCATATGTTTTAAAGCAATCAAGTCAAATTTAAAGCCTGGACCATATGGTCCTGGAGCATAATTTTGGGCCAAAATCTCATAGAAGCGACCGACTCACATCAAAGCGCCTAAATTGGTTTGTGGTTTTTGTGTCTGTATCCATTTCTTATTCCTTTTAGTTAGTTGCTGTATTGACAGAGGCTTCCGACGTCTATTATAATAGTTCTACAACTCTTCAAATAGGGCATTATAATGTACAAGCACTCAACTTGAAGCTACAAATCATTTTAACAGTGGTAGTCTTATGTTTTGCCTGTCATTTTCTTAATTGTTTTCCCTGCTGAAAATGTTTCACGTCAGCGAGGTGGAGGGATGTCCTGTCAATCAGTGTGGTGTCATCTTTGATACGGTCCATGGGTATGCCAATGGCTTCCTTCTTATTTACTGTTTACCAATACACCTTTTGAAAATTCAGATGTCCGATTTTGTCACCAAATGACTCTATTCCGCAGAAATTTATAATGATCTGAAATAGCATTTTCGAATTTTTGTCATGATTTAATACAATTTCTGTTGCTCAGTTTTTCCTATTGCTAAACTAGTATTTTTCTCCTAGTTAAACTGATGAATCTGGTAAACAGATGAATTTCAAATGTTCATAGCCGGTGTGAAAGTAATCATAGTCCGGCAGGTATCATAGTCCGGGTTCCATAGACGACAACGGAATAAAGCGTGAAACTAATGCCCATTGTTCCCCATTGTTCCCGGACTGTGAGCCCACACCGGCCATACACGAACGTTAACGTTTGGAGCGAGCGGCCCATATATCAAAAAGTAAACGAAGTGCAAATTCCCATATTCAGCACAATTATACAGTGCAGTATATACGTAGCTACAAACATATAGCTTGCAAGTGCTATTTCAGTATCGTATGCATATGAAATTATTCTTTTTAGTAATCATGACAGCCTCCCTTAGAAAACATCTGTGTCATAGTCGATCATGGTTTGTTCTTAGTAGTACTTTTAATTCCAGTTAAGTCAAAGATCTTACTTAGACAATATACGGGGCCATACGGAGCCATGTGCATCGTTTAAATAAATAGAGTAGTGTGTCTTCAGCAGTGCTTTGGTAAAAAAAAAAAAAACATATTTAAAAACAAATGATTGTCAAACAATAGAAGGACAATAATAGAGGGACAATAATCGTATTGGATCACCAATTGAATATCCCATATATTACAAAAGAAAATGCAGAGTGAAACAATATTCAATAATTACCAGATAAGAAACTCAAGATGGTGTAAAACCACAGTTTACTTTGGATAAGCAGGTTTTCATGGTTTTAACCTGCAACGAAACTTGAAAGCCAAAGTAAACAATAGAAGGTGGGGCATTAATCGCAGGATTACTAAATCAATATCCCAGATAATATCAAAAGAAAATGCAGAGTGAAACAATATTCAATTTACCAGATAAGAAACTGAAGATGGTTGGTGTAAAACCACGGTTTACTTTGGATAAGCAGGTTTTCATGGTTTAACACTTAAGTGCCCAAGCTAAAGAACTTCCGTTAGTGCCCAGATAACACTTTCCCGTGGGAGTTTGATCATGACACTAACACAAATAAATGGGGTCACGTAAGAACCACATACCCACAATAAAAATGAAAATCCGACCTTTGACCTATGACCTATGGTCAATTGAAATTGTCATCTTCGAAAAGAGTGGTTCGCACATTTCCATCCTCAGCATCTCCAATATAAGGTATAACCAATTAAAATAATCATTGCAAAATATAGCCAAATTTATACCATTTGTATTTTTCCAAACTTCAAATCGCCTTATTTTTCCCATAGACTTACACAGTTGAGAGCACGGCATGACACAATTAAAATTGATACTATTACTATACAAGGTATTTTGATTTACGCTATTATTAATTATTAATTAATTACCTCCTAGGTAATATCTAAGCAAATAAATCCCAGATTTAATTACTTTAATTTTTAATTAGTAAATATCTTGATTTTTTCACTCCGTTAGTGGCCCAAGGGGGGGGGGGGGGGTCCTAGGGACCCAACCTAATTATTCTTAATGATCCGTGGGCGGTTTTAATTTTTTTTGTATCAGAGAAGCGTAATTCATAAATCAGACAATTAGCAAAAAATTTGATTTGCGTAACCGAGAAATCGCAAAAAATCAATGTTGGTTACTATGGAACCCCCCCCCCCCCCCTTGGGCACTTAATGGTTAACCTTCAACGAACTTGAAAGCCAAGTATGAGCGTTGAAAAACAAAAACTTTTTACGTTTTAATTCCAATTTCCTTTACAGACAAATTATGGACACTTAAGTACACTGTATTTGTGCAACGTATTACTTGATAGATGCAAAACAAATATCTCTCGCAATTTGTATTATGCTCCTGAACTGGGACCATGATTGGTATGGAACTAATTTCATACCGAATCTTTCAAGGTGAAAAATGTTGCAATTATGTTTCCACAATAAACCGTTTTAATCAAACTGATAAGTCCTAAACACGCGTTCTGGTAGCCTATTTATCCCTACGGATACCTAAAGCAAACATTCAAGCACAAATAACGTTTAACCTTTTCAAGAAAAAAAAAAATCCCCGAGGTTTTTATGGAACTCACTCTGTATGAATATCATTAAATTAGGTGTTTGAAGTATTTTAATTCACTCATACAAACTGTAAGAGTACCGCAAGTGTGTACAAATTTTCAAATGTCGGAAGTATTCCTGATATATTCACCACAAAAGAAAGATATCCCTGTTAAACGTACAAAATAATTCTTGGAAAGTTATAACTGAACATTTCTATTTTACGTTGAACATGTTGAATAGCTACCCTATTATTTGATTCGACTACGTCAGGGGTTCAAAATTATTTTAGTTGAAGGGCCAGAGAATGCCAAACATACAATGTATTTGAAAGTTCCCTATACTCGAGGGCCAAATTTACCTGAATTTCTTATGTTTCCCTTTATATATTTGAGCCAGTTGAGGGCCAAAAACCAATGGTTGGGAGCCGGATTTGGCCCGCGGGCCGCCTATTGAGAACCCCTGGACTACGTTATTTTATATCGCAATTTAAGAAATATTTTGAAAAAAATGGTGTTCATCACACGTACGTGTTGTTCGTCTATAAACATGGAACATAGTTTTCGACTCAATGACTCGACTGTTTCATATGGGCCACGAAAGACTTTGAAATACCGCAATTCTGTACTCTCAATATTGTCAAATATAGGTAGAATGTGGTCAAATTCCAATGTTTTAATCGCATTCTACCACCCCCAGAGAATTTGTTATAAAGCACCCGATGCGTATGATTTTATTACCAGGGGATAGCTAAGGTCCTCCTCTTTCAATTGATACCAAAACAAGTACCAACATACCTAGTATGCCGTCGGGGTTTTCCCTCGACGACACTAATATTCTGTAGCACTATCCAAGTATCACCACCCAATGCTCGTCTGTCACAATTAGAAATCCACTTTAGGACCTCCAACTGGAAGCTCCTTTGGCCTCGACGATAACAGCGGAGAAATAGCTTGCACATGCAGCTCCAGTGGTTAATATCAATTGATCCTGATATTATGTACTGCCTTGACCTCATACTGAGATCCACAACTAAACAACTGGCTGGCAAAGTGTTTATTCTCCAATCTCTCCTTATATAAGGATTTCACAACTACTATTTCCCAATTCTTAAAATAGACATTACCACATCATCATGCATAAACATAACCTTGCACTGTCCAATTGGATTTCACATAAATTACATCATCTGCATTGCATTTTTGACATCATGGGAAACTACCGAATTTTGCAATCTGTTTTTGTTTTGCAACAAAGCATGGAACCCCCAGGCTATTTATAGTACTTAGCTAGTAAATCTAGTAAATAAGTCTTGCATGATCAGGATTGCACAAACAACTAGGCGAGTCTTTAATTAAGCCTTTGCTTCAGATTCCGGGATGCTCCCTGCTAATAATAACTAATAATAATAAAAAAATATCCAGCACGATGATGATGGCGGATGATGACGGCGACGACGACGATGACGACGATGATGATGATGATGATGATGATGATGATAATGATGATGATGATGATGATAATGATGATGATGATGATAATGATGATGATGATGATGATAAGATGATGATGATGATGATGATGATGATGATGATGATGATGATGATGTCATTTTCGGAATAAAGACCATTCAGAATAAATATCTTTCGAGACAATGAACCTTCGGAGAAATGATCGATCGGAGATAAAACCTTTCGGAGTAAGGATCTTTGGACCAATGACCCTTCGGTACAAAAACCTTTCGGAATTATGAGCTTCCATAGAACAGTGTGTTCGGAGTAATGACCATTCGGAGAAAAAACCTTTCGGAGTAATGATACGTCGGAATATCGAACTGCCCCGATAAATTCGACTCTTATTGTTGATTTAGTATTTATTACCTTATGACCCTTCATTATGTGGTGCATAATTTTTCGTGCACAGTGTTCTGTTCTTTCACCACCCTCACCACCACCACCACACATTCGTGGTATAATATTAAAAAACATTGGGACATCGTGAACTCATTTCCGTTCTTTTTATTAGACCTAAAACCTTGTACGTTTAAATTTCTACTCCCATCAATATTAAGCATAAATCATTTCATTTTAGATATCCAGTTTAATAGGCCATTTCCTTGAATTTGAATCGAAGCACGGGTTATGATGCCCTGACATGTTCACTGACATTTATAACATGCTTTAGAGTGTTATTATTACTCATTTGAAAGGTTTTTGTCTGCCTCACACAATCGCCATAGATTGATTGCTTTATATAATCCGATTATACTCCTCAATACATATTCTCTTATATAAGTAGAACGGGGTTTCGACATAATATTAACCCTTAGTGCAGGCAGTTTGTTTTTTCGCGCGCCATGTATAAGCGCTAAAATATCTTTGCCCAAGATTGTATGTAATTGCCTAAATAGAGTTGCGATATGTTTTGTGGCAAAATTCAATCGCTCATAGCGTTTTATACTCATTAACATAAAATGCATTTTCGTGAAGCTATTCAAAAGTTATGTGGCCCTTAAATCGTACTGGAGTAAAGTTTGTGAATTTTTATTTCAGCAAAATAATTGTATTTATAGTCCTACTATCATGAGCCAACTTTTATGGAAAGTCCTTTGGGAAAGTATTTGTCATTTTTTGGGCGGGAGAAATCGGTTTTTGGGCCGCCATTTTGAATCTGTAACCGAATTTTTCCTGAAATAACCGAAAGAAAGTGGGACCTCCCGAGGCTATAGGTATAGTGCTGAAATAAATTAAGCGTGTAGTTACATAGGCGAAATGATTGTGACGATTTCCTGATGGCAGCGTAATAATAATTAGGCAACAGCGCAATGAGCGACCTTCGGGCCGGAGTCCTGGCGCTCTATACATATCCATTATTATTATTATTATTATTATTATTCTGAATAGAAGGAGAACACATAGGTACGACCCTACATCCCGTAGGATGCTATAATGTTGACCATAGTTTTGGTAAAAGTATTGTATCTGCCTTCCTCAATCCATCTACAACGGTAAAGAATAGGGCACTCTATTCAATTGACTCTTCACGCAACATTAGTTTCACGCTTTATTCCCTTATCGTCTATGGAGCCCGGATGTGGCTCCCGGCAGACTATAATTTCCTTCGCACCGCTACTTCGGCACTGCACGAAAGGATGGAATTCGGGCCCTGGTTTTTCGGCACCCAGGTATTTGGGCATAACAGTATCAAGAGCGGGATACTGTTTTATAGGTGTCTTGCATTGACGTGTGGTTTGGGATTACCAAAATGAATCTAAAAAGATAAACACGTTCGGAGTTTCCTTTACATCCGACAATTGTTAGTTGCACAAGACAGTATCTTTACCAACTCTTTGGTAAAAACCCATTAACCGTGTGTCAATTATGTGTTTACATCTTTAAGAGCACTAGCACTCGCGACACTAGCCATACACCTTCCAACATACAAATTGGAAGCTTTTTTCCATTGTATAATTTTGGTGAATCTCAATACTTAAGCAAGTATCTTTGGAGACTTGTTATCAATATTAGATTATCAACACCACTTAAAGCGACCGTGGATCTATTTTATTCAAATTTGCTACATTAAATTCTGCTTTTAATTGAGAGCATTGCATCTTATTAACTAATTAGTATTACTTACTGTTTGAGGTAGAAAAGGACGTTAACACTTACAGGCTTGACTTCAGATATATTTCGAAAATAAGTATTTGTATGTATTAATTAAAAATAGTCAACTAGAACTGAAGAAAATGTTCAATTACAAAGTTTGAGATGAATCGGATTTCTCGCCTTGATTCAGTAAACATTTAGGTATAGTACATACAAAAACAGCAGTAACCGTTGGATAACTGTGTATAACAATATTCCGGATCCAGAATTTGACAACGAATTTTATATGAAGGACACAAATTTGAGCTTAGCTATTTCACACAGTGAGGCATATATATATATGCAAAAACACGATTTGTTGAGCACTTAAGTGTTAAAACTTCTTCAAGACATTATTTGTGTTGATGAAAGAAAATTTGAAAAAAGTGTAATCGGTTTGAAAAAGAGGGGCAAAAACAAAAATAAACAAATGTTAGATGTTTTATATGGGCCAAAGTCTTGTCATATAACGATTGCCACTGTAAGATATCTTATAAATTTCCTTGCATTGTAAATAATGATTGTGATTTTGACAGATTGTACATTGTCTTTGTGTCAAATGGATATTTTGTCGATCTTGTAAACCTTAAGAAACCGATCTATTACATCGGGGAGGACCCAAAAACACACTTAAAGGTGCATTTCGATTTTAGCACCTTGTTTTATCATTGCTCACTTGATTCCTTGAGAAAAGCTTATTCCACAAGGTGATCCCGATCTTGCGGTTTGGCTTATGTGCAAGTGCTTGTTTCACAACCGTCCCATAGGCACGTGCTGTAATTTCTGTCCGTTTAAGGACAGAAAATACAAAAGTTGAGAATTTGTGGATCAGGAAATGCCCCTTTTAAGGCTAAAGAAACCTATGATTACCTGGGGAAACTACAAACACAATCGTTAAAATGGTAAAAAAAAATGGTAATATAAACACCGAATGTGGATTATTAGTTTTGACAGAAACTAAATGAGAGGAATATGGACTAATGTACGAATATGATTGAACCACACCCGTAGACTGTTTTTCAAGATGATGAAAACTATGTATATATGTTTTTTCTTGAAAACACAGTTATTCTCTTGAAAAACATAGTTTTTCTCTTGAAAAATATAGTTCTCAGATGAAAATCTAAGTTTGTCATCTTAAAAAAAACAACAGGGTATTCAATGAGGAGAAACTTTATATCTAGAAAAGCGTACGTTTGTAATCTTTTAAAGCAATATTACATAGTTTTTTTGAAGAGCACCTTCAATTTTTCAAAAAAATGTGGAGATTCTTAAACGGTTTTGCATTGGTAACGGGTAGTAAAACTATACCTGTGAATTGGTTAAGCTCGGAAATGTCTATGTGTCACCAACGACGGAATTTCGTATAGAGTTAATTAATATCGGATCCGATAAAATTTCAACGCTGTGGAAACGCCTTCCAACTGAAATAGCCGGGAAATAGCGCCATGTACATATTCTACGCTTCCATCCATTAGTTGTTTTATTGGTTTCAGGCAAGTCAAGTTAGAGGTATTTCTTGAGGTGGCATATTTCATCATGGACGGGATACATTAAACGTTAGCATTCAAAGCTCCGCGTTAGTCCATTCTGGGGGATCCAATTTTAATTACAAATCGCGGGTTTATGATAAATACGCATTTTAGCCTTCTCGTTTGCAGGTGTATAGTTCGGAGCAATTAACGACATTAACTCTGCAAAAATATAAATTTGAAATTGGGGGCGCTCTTTAAAAAATGTGCTAAATATTTGCTTTTTAAAAAAACTAATATTTCCATAAAGAAAACCGTTTTTATTCAAATCGATTAGAAAAGTTTTTTAAAAAAAATCGATGTTTTTTTGTTTTTTAAATTTTAGATTTTTGTCTAGAAAAAAATTGTTTATTACAAAAAACATGGTGGTATCTAGAAAAAAAAATTTCAGAGAAACTATTGTTGATTTTTTATCTTGAACTTAGTTTATCAAAGAGAAAACAAAATATCTAGAAAAAAATAGTTTAGTTTATCAAGAGAAACGCTTATTTTTATGTTTATCTAGATAAAGTGAGTTTATCGAGAGAAAAACGGAGTTTATCTACAAAAACCGAGTTTATATACAAAAACCTAGTTTTATAATGAAAAAGGGCGGTTTATATATTATCGAGGATCAACCGACACCTTTTTTTTCTCTTATACACATGGATTCTAGATGAGACATTGCTTTTTCTATAAAGAAAACATTTATAGAGTTTTTTAAAAAAAAACAATGTATTTCTCTTACAAAGAGAAACTAAGTTTATCTAGATAATTATAGTTTTTCTCTTGATAAACTAAGTTTACCTAGATAAATTATGTTGTTTTTTTTTCTTTTGATAAACTTAGTTTGTCCAGATAAACGGTTTCTCTCTTGACAATCTATTTTAATGTGAAAAACAGTTTCGTTCTTGACAAACTTAAGTTTATCAAATGGAAAACTATGATTGGTTTCTGATTATTTTGCGAATTCTCCTCGCTAAGTGCAGTATTCAAAATATGCGTATAAATGATTCTGAAGCCATTTAATAGTCTATTTGGTCTATATTTTACAGAGTCATCAATCCTGCATTATCAAATAAGTGATTGAGAATTGAATGAAATACTTGAATAATAGTCTCTGGCATGTGTTTAAAATTCTAAATTGGCACAACGTCAAACCTATGGCTCTTACATTACGTGCATACTACGTCATACATATGTAGTCCAATTTATCATAGGAACAACTAGTATAAAACCAGATCTATTAAGCAAACAAAAAGTTTTGTTTCCTGAATGTAGCTGCAAAACCTTTTTTTTTTTTTCATTTATCTTATATTTTTGAATTTTGATTTTATTGCTTTCCCGTGTACAAGAAAATAGCGCATGTAACGTTGGCGTTACCTCCCGACTGACTGCGTTCATAATTGCCTTACATTCTCATCGGTATTTGCGCCACAACAAGTGTTTTAAAAATCTCTCACATGTAAAGTTGATTGCATATTAAGAGATGAGATCCTTTTTATGGTAAATATATTTAGCTGTAGTCCAAAACATTTTGAGATTGTAAGCATGTCCACTGGATTATGTCAAAGCTTTGTTTACAAAACTTCTAAAAAAAAAAAATCTAATTTATTTTGCCCAAGTTACCTAATTGATGTAATTGGTGAGATAGGCTTAGGTGTAATTTTACATGCATATGAATCGCGAATAGTATTTTTTACCTATGGTAATTTACCTGGTTCATCCACGTTAATGCTTTTATCTCATTACCTATAGTAATATTATTGTTTTCGTAGGTAACGACTCGTTGATTTCTCGTGACCGATGATGGTAAAAAGATTTGACATCTTTGTGGTATGATTTGTATTGCCAATGAAAGTGTAAAAGTAGTTACAAAATAATTCAAATGGTATGTGCTCCGTCATCAACAGATATTAAATACATTTTGTTCACGGTAAGTTCAATGTTTTATCAATCAATGTTCAATTTCATATCTAAGAAGGACAATGAAAGAAAAATATAATGACCGGATAAATATTGACAGTATAATAACCTTTGGATTTGCGGTTATATAGACTGAACGCTGTGGCTATTCGCCATCTAATTTGCTAAAAGCTGAAAGAGGATAATTATGTCACTAGAGTGAATTTAGATAATGTCAACCGTACAGAATCACGGTGTCTTCAGTTGAAAGGGTTGTGGCCACTTCCTTGTAAGAGAGATGTTGTAGACCAAACGTAATTTCAGGATACGTTTGCTGGCAATCTAAGGGGTGAACTGGTATAATGAATGCAAAATCATCTAACAGGACTCTAATGACGCTGTTGCTCATTATGTTGCTTAGAAACACTTTAAACAAATTAAAGCACTTTCTCTTCTTTAAAACAACATAATGACATTGAGCATTACTTCAAAGTATATTTTATCATAACACAGGCAGGCAGACAGAGAGGTTAGTGAGAGTATACTTATGTGTCTTGTCTTTTATTAAACATAGGTATTCAAACTGAAATTTAGACCCATAGCAATAACGTAATAAATTTCATAATAAGAAATGAAGCCACACGAGTATACTCTAGTTAGAAAAGACAAAGAGTCAACCAGAAAAGTATAATAGAGTATACCTGTCACGGATACCTGTGCGTCTTTTCTTTGTCAAACTAGATACATAAGACTGAAAATTAGACACACAACAATTACTGGAAAAAAGCACATAATAACAAAATATCAAATGAAACCACACGCGTACACAGACAGACAGACAGACTGGCAGACAGAGAGTAAGATAGGGAACTATTTGGGCGATCAAAATACAAAGTATCGGAAGGGTTATTGTCATAATTAGTATTGATGTGAGGCGCATACATTTCCCCAAAACGGCCAACAGGAGGTATCAGTACTAACAATCATGTTTTGAAAATCAATTAATTCATGCCAAAAATATAGAATATGTTTCTTTCTTATACGATTAGAATTAAAAGGATGGGTGCTATAAGGACAGGTTCTGGAATGAATTTCCTTCTAGAGATATATATTTCATTACGACCCGCACCAATATATCGAGGTTTGACAACAAATGCCTCGATATTGCAGAAACACAATAATGAGAATATATAATTGGATTTGTTAATATTTGCAGTCCTTACCTGACCGACATCCGTCGCAAGCTGCGAAATAAATCACAGAAATCTGTAAAACACATATCAAATATGGGTTTTGATGTGTATAAACTGCAAATAATATTAAAAAAAAAAAATTACATACGAAGTAATACAGCACCAAGATTATTTAGCCACTAAAGTCAAATACACTTTGGTAATCGTTGCAATCAATTAGAAACTCCACGAAGCAATAAAACCTTGTTCCTATACATATATATATATATATATATATACTCAGTCATCCCTTAGTTAACATTCTAAAAATCAAAGGTTGATAAGGATGAAGGCACCTTGCAAGTTTGCCTGGAATTCCTCTTTGGTATCTCCCAAACGTCCCTAGAGGAAAATGGCTACCATCCTGACGATCACCGCAAAAAAAAAAAAAGAGGTAGGGTTATTTTTGGGTAAGATCTAGGGACAATTTCCCCTCTAAAATAATAATAACAGAGACAGGGGTCAGTTCCATGATTTTTGTAAAATGCAAAAAATACAGTTAAGGGTTTAATAGAGATATAATAAGCCACCTATCATTTGAAATTCCACAGATCAATATTAAAAACATAATAAACGGTTGTAATGGTCATTTAAAGAGATTGACATGATTTGGTATTATTTTGAGAATATAGGATTCAAGTATAGAATAAAGCAACACAAAAATATGGCGGCGACGACACTGATACCAACAGGAAGCAATAAAAGCCACATGACACAAATAGAATCGGCTTTAGTGTTTGGCTGGTAAAAGGTGCTTATTAAACAGAACGACGTATCTTAAATCTTTAACGAAGATGCTAACAGTACGAAAAAAAGAGCAGTTTGCTAACTCAGAAATAATAAATAAACTTGTATTGTAACATAAATGAGAACATTCTTTGAAACACGGGCAAAGAATGCGTACATAAATATTACCAATTTCAAGTTAACGAAACCAAAGATAAACAACACAGTAGTCAGATAAAATCAAGAGGCTTACTTACCATTAAGAGGGATTATCTCTTTTCCAAGCATTAGCACAAACAGTAGTATCGCTCTCAAAACTTTTGTCGACCACGGTTGCAGCATCATCACGTTCACTAATATATCAAAAATAGCTCCTTGTCTCCCGTCAAGAAAAGAATGATACTGCTCGTATATTAGTTACAAACTCACCCAATAGTGTACTACTTTTCAATAGGCAATGATAGGTCTTGAACTACAATCGCTCTCACTATCCGTTATTTATAACAAATAAATATGATACCCTCCTACAGAAGAGTGCCAGGATTTACATCCAACACTGCTGGGGAAAACTGTTCAGGTGTGCAGTCATTAAAGTAATGGTGTGATATATTTCCATGTGTGTTGGAAATTCAATCGCAGTAATGCACTGTCGATGAATAAAATACTGTTCTGCCGCCCTGATCAATATTCTATTGTTCGACCTGTGACTTCTTTAATTAAAATGTATCACCCGACAAAAGGCCAATCTGGATAGTTCTAAGCTGATAATTTAGTAAGGTATTTTATATTATTATTATCTATATAAATGTTGTTAATGCCATAATAGTCTACAAGAAAAACCTTATGGGTTATTAATTTTAATGATACAAGGAAGAGGTAACAACACAAGCTTTTATAACAATATCCGATATCCTTATTGATACTCTCAGGAGGGTAATATAATAAATAAGTATCAAATTCCGCTTGTCCCCACCTCAAAATGCTTTAATCTGTTATGAAGATCGTTGCAAAAGATGGTTTACAATAAATAGGATGAAAAAATTTACAACAATATACGTGTAACCGACATCATTTGCATCTATTACGGATTCGGTATGATTGACATGCTTCTCGGATTTAACGTGATATTAGACTTTCAGCATTTTAAATGCGGCTACCGTACTACGCAGCGATAACCGCTTAACCCTGTCAAACTAGGCAGGATAATGCAGGGTTTAACATTAGGGAGTTGCTCGCAAAATTACGAATTCTCAATAACCCGTCTAAATAATACGATTTTATCTTGCGTGGAGTATGCGTAAACTCGATTTTCTCACAGAATTCTGCCTTAACGGATATTCATCGAAATTGATTATAAACGCTACATTTTAGAAGAGGGCGAGTCATATCGGGTTTGCTTTATGTCATCCGATCTGAGGCGCCGTTACCTACACGAAAAAGATCAAAATTGAGGCAATATCATAATGAAAGGTACTCGGTAGAGAGTCACGACAAATTTGAGGGCAATCCCTAATCTGCCCAACAACCCCCTTGAAATATGACATTTTCTACACACCCACTACAGCCACCAATAACTAACTACCCATCGGGTCTATTGTAACTAGATGTTTATACCTGCAACTGGGTTGACCTAACATCGGGAAGATATACTATAACTTGTATTCCAATACAACACAAAGCCATTTTCAATAATATGCTAGAAATTAGAGAAAGAGGGTTTCTAAACCAGTTTGAGTTAAAATTTTGTTTTGTAAGTCAAATGCTAAGCGTCCGGAATTCTGTATCGTCAACGCTAATGACTTCAATACCAATAGATAGCTACGTCCCCCTCTTTCCATTGATGCGAATTACAAAAAATAAGTAACAACAAACCCAGTTTGACGTCACAATGACGTCATAAAGCCCACAAGTGTGACACACAGTGTGTATTAGGCGAAAATTAAACTTTGCACCAGATAAAGGTTATTGGTTCTAAATTATGACATATGACTAGTTGTGTCACCTCTGAAGAATTGCAGGAGAATGGGTGTTTCTAAAAGTAATAAGGAACCCAATGCGTATGACCTTTTTACCATTGGTATACCAGTAGATAGCTGCGCCCTTCTCTTTCCAGTGATACCAAAATAAGTAATGGGGTAACAACAATGTTATAAACCTGCAAGTCAGAGTGTACACAAAAAACAATTACTGAGTCAAATGACTCATTTCGACCATTTTGGAATGCGTCATCAATAAGTGAGTTAATTGACTCATTTTTTCTGAAAACATCATTTTTGGAAAAAGGGAGTGTGTTGATGCCAAAGGTGTTTTTGCAAAGCAATGACTTTTGTGTGCAGAGCCAAATGTTTCCCATCTTCAAACCTTTTTGGAATTTTCTAAAACATCCAGTTCTAAGTGAAGTTGCGCATCCAAATGTCCTCGAATTTTAGGGGGGAACTTTTTTGGGGTACCCCTTATCTCAAAGCAACCCAGATAAATTGCGAACGAATACGTATTCGCTGGGACAAAGATTGCTATACTTCATTGACCAAAATCATCAAAATTGATAATAGGTCAGTCAAGATTTTTGACAATTGGTAAAATTTATATAGTTCATGAGTGATTTATCGTGTTAATTCACATTTTAAATCCTATGTTACTTGTACTAATGATATGGTATATGTATCGTGAAAAAGAATTATCCATGTTTTGTAGGTTCTTTACATTTGATTACAAATAACCCAAATTTATCACGGGTGGGGGTAGGCATAGTGACATTAACCCTCGTCTTACCACACCAGGTGAACTTTCGTAAAGTGCGTAAAATCATTAAGGACTTTCGTAAATATATAATTATTTTTTATTCCTTTCCGGTCATTTTGGAGAAACAAATGTGAAGATAGCACCGTCACCAGGGTTAGCGTATACGCCGTCAAAGTCGATTGGTTGGGGAGTGGTTCCCATCTAAGAATAAATTTTATTACCTCTATTGTTTAAATAATGCAGCATTCTAGTTGGTCAGTTTACTGCCCATTAATCCACAATAATGGACCGCTAATGTATTTTCTTATAAAATCAAGTGGTTTTAGTTTGCAGTATCATGGCTCATAATGTATCCTCGGTCGGAAAAACGTACTGGGCGAGGCGCATTATTCGCCTATAAATGATAATGCGTTAACCTTTATTTCTTAGTTCATTTGATTAAATATTGTGCCTCTTAAATTATATGTTATAAAACGAGCCATTTTGCATCAGAGTTTTTGATCTAATGACCTAAGGCTGGGCAGTTGTGGAAATCCGGAATAATGGCAGTCTTGAATTTTACATAGCCCGTCATGTCCAAGATGTGGTGGGGTAGAATATTCAAATGTGGTATGGGCCAAAGAAAAAAAAAAGTTTGTTTGCAAAAAAATTAAGATCTGACTTTAATTTTGCATGTGTGAGAGGGGATGATGACGTCTCGTCGGTCAGGTTTTCCTGGTTAAATGGTCGCTCCATGAAATATCCACAAAATTGTGTGTAATTCTATACAACATATTGATTCTGGTGATCCGCCTACAACTATCTAAACTTGGCCATTCCAGTTGGGTGAGCATTTGAGAAACGCTAGCCTCTCTGGAATAGTTATTAAAGCAAAGCGCTGCTGCTGATCTTTGGATCATACCAAGAGTGTGTTTTCTTCATTTTTGTTGAGGGGATCCATACACAAGCTTAGGTTGCATATGAGGGAAAGTTTGAAGTTCCGTCTAATCACACCAATGGTCCTTTTGCAGTTATTAGTTATATCCACAATATGGTTTTTCCACCTGAGGTTATCACTAAACTTAAGACCCAGGTATGGATGGGTGTCGGTGGTCTGGAGGATATTATCACACAGGGAGTAAGTAATCCTTGGCGATCTCTTTGTGGTAAACGGATAACGAAGCATTTTCCAGTGTTAAATGTCATCTGCTCTTTTTACTCCTCCGAGTAATGCATCAAGATCAGTTAGAGTGTCTTTGCGTTCAATTTCTTTCTATTTTTCGGGAGATAAAAGCATCGTCTGCAAAGAGTCTTGTCTTAGTACCTATGCTGACACACTATATAGTCGTTGTAAAACGAGACAACTCAGCGGCCCGATGACTTCTCCTGATGGACGCGTGGAGTCCACCTCCACAGCGGTAGATTGGATTCCATCCAAGAGCACGCATTGTCGGTTTTGTTAGAAATAATTCATCATGTGTGGATATTTCCTTTACTCCATAATGATGATATTTTTAAGGAGGCGTCATTGTACACGTCAAAGGCTTTTAAAAAGTCCAACAAAATAGCGTCAACTTGGTATTTTTTGCCCAGAGATTTATCAAGGTCATCGGTGGTTAAAACAAGCTGGGCATCACAACCCCTTCTCTTACGGGAATCAGTGTTGAGAGTGGTGAGAACTTTGGGTGTGTCAACAGCTTCATGATATGACTGTTCAGGATGTGTCCATGATATTGAAAAATTGATGTCAAAGATGTCAGTCTATAATTTCAAGGCAGATTACGATTGCAGGTGTAATATGTGAAGTCAACCAATCAGATGGAGGTCCCCAGTCTCCAGATTTGTGAAAAGATGGAGCTAGTATGGGAGCCAATTCTGAAGAACATTCTTTCAACATTTTTAGGATCGCGACCAGGACCAAAGAGGTGCGAAGAGGTGGGATATCTTCAACACTTTAGCATGTTGAGTCAGGAAAGTAGGCCGGTCTTTGTGGTGAAGACAGGATTGAAAATAATCATTGAGGATATTAGCTTTTTCAAGATGTTAAATCAGTGTTCAAATTATCACTATTTAAGTGGTGGAACATCAATAGAATCTTCACGATCAGAAATCTTTGGGGTAATTTGGCTATTGATCATGTAGGTAATTCATTCTCAGCTTTTCTCAATTCTCTTTTGTATTTTGATCTGTAGGTCTTAAATGTGTCTTATCGTCAGGTGAAGTGGTCTCCTGTTTTGTTTTTTTTTTAGATGCGTTAAGCTTCCTCTGCATACGCCTAAGTTTGCGTGAAACCATGGACAATTTTGCCTCGCCGTAGCCCCCTTTTTGCAATATATTGTCATTAAGGTGGATAGTGATTTAAACAAATCACAGGTTTTTTACGAGCTGTTCTCGAAAGATACACTGAATTAGCCAGTTCCTCCTTTTAGGGCAACCTGTCAGCTTTTGTGCATCGCTACATGAGGGCATATGTGGTCCAGTGGATAAAGCGCCCGACTCATACGCCAAAGGTTGTGAGTTCGAGCCCCACTGTGGCCAATGTGTTTCGCCCTTGAGTAAGGCACTTTACCTCAATTACTCCTCCCTAAATAGGTGCCGGCATTATTCAATGTCGGGAAGGTAACAGACTCGCTGTAGAGGAGGTGTAGCGAGCCCCCTACAGCAACATTATATGGTGGAGTCTGGCCCAATCGCTTCGTAAGAGAGATGGGCACTCCGTTCCTGTGTATACAGGTCCGTCCCCTTTACCTTTTTTTACATGTACCTCTTCGGTTGTATTTTACGGGATGGCGTCAACCAACTTTCGATCTTGACGATGTCATGGTCACTACTACCTATTCCTTGTAATGTTTCAACCGTTCTCTTGCTTCTGATTGGAAGTGAGTAGTACGTTCTGGTGATACACTTCCCATGTTCCTGGGAGATGGCTTTGGATTTGTCTTTGCAAGCGTCACAATGTCCACTTTTTTTACTGTTAAATTTAAAGGGGGATAACCCAATTTAAGTCTATATTTTGTTCAAATTGATAGAATGACCTTCATCCCCAAACCGCATCTGTAACGTTTTGTGCCGATATTTCAACCCGTTTTTGAAGTGAGAGCTAAAAACATTATTTTGTAATCCCCATAGAGCACTGTGTAAAATTAATATTGGTCAACCAAAATGAGGCATATTTTCAATCATAACATCCTAACCAAACATTCTTTAGCCGTAAGATTTCACAGGGTAAATGCGAAAAATAGTATTTTTTTTCTAATACCAAAATTTGGACCAATTCCGGTAAAATTTGGGGTCCCTGGAGACGAGGCTATTAGCGATCGGACCATGGACTTTTAAGATTCTGTTTTTGCTTATGGTTTCTACTTTCACGAACAGGTGCTGAAGTAGCTGTAGGAGAAACAGCATGAATAGAGCTCTCACCAGTAGTCCATGAGCCAGTTTCTGTACGGGCCTTAAAATTCGAGTTTGTTGCACCCACCCGGTGATTAATTTTCCAATATATCACCTTAAAGGGGGTGTCCCCTGACTAGGATTAGGTATGTTTTCGTCCCGAATGTTGCACATTAGCGCGTACTGCCTAACTCATGATGGCGGCGGTTATACCCGCTCCGGGGGACATTAATCAAGAAGATCTTTTTCGACATAATAAGAACCATAAGGAAAACTATTGATAACATTTTTCCGCAATTTTCTCTCGTACTTCTGGACAATTGCAGACCACTCAACACTAGTTGACGCTGGTAGGAAGATAATCTTGGCAGTAGAGAGGGAGAAAGAGCTGGTGGTACAAGTCAGAAACAAAGATAGCACTTGATGTGCTCGAAAGAAAGTTAGGTCATCATATTTAAAATGTTCCTTCTATACATATAGGCACATCTTTATAAGCAAAGTTTTTATTTTTACTGGTAAACACCTATGACGTCACTGATTAGTCCTTAAATACAGTCCACACCCATTTATTATGATTTTATTGTATCAGGTTGATATGAGCTGTTGTCTTCCTATTATAGAGTCAGTTTAAACTACGTATATGGCCCAAGTTACTAAGCAGCTATACAGACTGTCTCAAAAAAAAGTGAGTTACAATGCAGACAAATAATGGTTAAATATGAAATTTCAACAATAAGTAATTTTACTGGCAAAAATTAAGAACAAAGACCCAGGCGTCCATTGGGTTTGTTCATCTTATTTGCTTTTTTCAATATCTAAAAGATATAATCATTTAGTGCGATATACCAATCGATTTCGTGCCCACTTGGATGCATGGGCAGAGTTATTTGCCCCCGTTATGATATGATGTCTTGAAGCTCACAAAAGATTGCAACTTGACCAAAGAACAAAGCACAGACTAAAATAAAACCAAAAAGAAGTCAGTTTTATCGACAACGGTTTTTAATAGTCATGCATAATCAGTTCAAGGATTAACTATCTTCTTTTAATAAATAATAAAAAACTGTGAACCCCCCCTCAATGAAATGGAGTTTGAATTTCTAAACATTTGAGATTGTTCAAATCATGCAGAAGGAATGTAATTGCAACCAAACTAAAACAATCAAAAATCTAAAGAAATGGTTTGTAACACATGGCCACTATCTTTGGCATTTTAATAATTGTTGAAGTCAATAAAAATTTGAAGTTGGAGTAAAGAAAAGAGTATCAAAGTGTTGGGGGGGGGTAGGAATTTGGTTTCATGATTCTTCAAGACCATAAAAACTCTCTCTCCAGGTTGCTGGAGCTCGAGGTTTCTCTTCTAACAAGCAACAGTATGTCGAATGTTATTCAATCTTATTAAAGCCAGACCTTACTGATCATAACTTCACCATTACGAAAAACTGATTCGTATCTTTAGAGATTCTTTATGGAGTTAATACCTTTTTAAAGAATTTCAATCTGTTCAACTGTGAATAACTTATGTTTAACTATCTTTCACCGTTTTCACTCAACCAAAAAGTAGCACAAATTCGATTTTTGGGTTCCGCAGTAAGTAAACTGGAGTTATTCTCAATTGAAAACAAGCAAATGAGATGAAACAAACAAAATCCTGAAAAGCCTTGTCTTTTTTCTTTAATGTGATGTACAAAAACGGGTTACGTATGGTGAGATATAATATTGAAAAAAAATCGGGTTTTGATTTTACCGTTTTTTAGACAGGCTGTAGGTGACAGCACTCTGTGGCCAAGTCAATACCCCACTTTTTACTATTGTTTACATTTGGAAATGATTAGGTCATTATTAGAAACTAGTGTTTAATAACATCGAAAAAAAGGGTAGGGCTGATTTTTTCAAGAGAGAATATAATCACCGCCATCTTTAAGATAAGCCTGATGTGAAAGATAAATGCCATTTTTTTTTAAGCTCCCAAAATATCACCCAGGTTCTATTTCAACAATTTGCATTTAGTCATTTAGCAAAAATATGCCTCCTTGCGGCGGCCACTTGGACGCCTTAGAGTAAAGCTCGATCCCTGAGGAAGTTTAAAAACTGATCGCGAGGCGGGGGAATATAATTTTATCTGCTAATGAAATTATTTAGGCCGTGAAAGAAATTGAGTGTCCCCATGAGAGAGTGTCCTAGCTACCCCCCATAGCAACAGTTACGGAATAAACCGTGACCCTTATAGACGATGCCATTTGGATACAGTGCTTAAACAAATGAGAATAAAGCACTCACTGGAGAACACAATAGGCAGAGGGTGGTGAGGACATTCAGTACACGGAAACGTAGTATATGACACGGTTTACATGAAAACAATGGCGGCCATTTTGAAATGGGAAGGACACCCTAACGTGCAGCTTTTCGGGGCGGAAAGTACCTCATCCTAGCCAGGGGACATCCCCTTCAAGGTGTAGATGAGAAAATTTTTTTTTTTTTTTTACTCACCAGTTGGCGTGCAACGAACGGAACATCGGTGGATATCAGCTGTCTTCCTATTATAGAGTCAGTTTAAACTACTTTATGATGGCCATCGGGGAAGGTAGCAGTGTGCAATTTCTGGAACAGCAAAGCCAAGGTGTTCACGTCCCTGACAGAATTTACCAGTGTTATCTAGCATTGTTTTGCGCACAATTCAAAAGCAGTTCAGACCGGGTGAAAGCAGATATAGTCCGGCGGGAGCCACAGTCCGGGCTCCATGACGACACGGAATAAAGCGTGTGAACTAATGTTGCGTGAAAAGTCAAATGAATCGAGTGCCATATTCCTTACCGTTGTAGCCGGACTTTGAGTATGGGACTATAAGTACTTTACTACACCGGGATTCAGGCATTGTTCTTTAGGCTTGTAGTAAGATAATCGGGAAGTGAAAGAGGGATTAGCGGGATTAACACTACAATAGAAATGGTCTGTGAGGTTGATGACAACATGCTGTTCAAGTTGGTAAATTGCTGGGAAGAATGTCAGCTTCCTTGTTCCAGAATTGCCACAAAAAATGCCACCTCCCCCTGGAACTCTTCATTGTTTTTACGTTTTACAGAATGTTGTTAACATCCAATTGTTTTCAAACTCGTGGAAGTGATTTCATAAGGGTACCTTTCATTAGTAATTGTTTTCATGCCATTATGTCCCTTAAGGCTGACTCAGAGATTTCAAAATATGTATTTCTTAGTTCGTACAAATTTAAAAAGCCGAAAGATTATATTGGAGTAAGTAGTAAATACACTATTCAATTGCAAATAGTCCTGTATTGCAGATTAAAAGCTCCATAATTTGGTGTATAATTAGTTTAAAACGATTTTAAATTCATGATTACCTTAAAGGTTAATTCAGTAAAGGGTAATGTATTATGATATCATGGTTGTCTCTACCATCGGGTAGAAGTACACCGAATTGATCAATTAAGTGGATATGGCTGTTGCATGATAGGTATATATCCGTATAATGGTAACCCTAAAATTAAACACAAGGCCAATCTGTGAAAAAAAAAAGAAGATGATTTACTATTCTAGTGGGAGGGATTTCAAACCATTACAAAAAGTGAGCTGTGGGTGGGGGTGGGGAAGGAAAAGTTCATTTAGGGGATCAAGGTCATTGACCTCAAATAGTAATCAAAGTATATCATGTTTGATTTCAGTGAAAGGAATTTAATTTTAAACAATGAAGGTGACATTTATTTGCCATTTGATACTTCTGTAAAACAAAAAAAATTATGACATTTTGAAGCAATTCACCATTAGAAATCCATTAACTATGAACACTCTGCCAGAAATTTTTCAGAGTTATTTACGGGGCGCCGACCGTGGGGTGCGCGTAAACACGGACGTGAATGTGATTGGTTTGTTGAGTAGTCGCCTTAATCGCGCATGAGACTTCTTATAGACTCCGCTCTTTTATTCAGATATTGCGACGTGCGCGTTGCCAATGTCTTGAACAATCCTGAGAGCAACTTCAGTAACATTACGTCATGTTAGCGGACCGTCTACATAACACGAGCAATTGTATCATTTTGAATTTACTGTAGAATAGGCTATAAAACAATTATGCAATGAATAAAATGGTATGTTGTAATTACTAGTTTAAAATATCAGAATGTCATGTTGCTTATTCCTCATGTCCACGAAATCACCTATACAATCAGACACTGGTTCCATTACGATCATATTTGGCCAAAGAATCATGGAGTCTTTTGCGTATGGGGCAGCAGTAAAATGAGTTTGAATGGTGGAATCAGCTCATGTTGATTGGTTGGGGTTGAGAAGTCTATATCCACGGTGGACGAACGTCGTGCACTCATGAAAATGTGATCAGCAGTCTGTGACGGAGAGCAGAGCCAAATTGCAGACTGGAGGATGGGAGCACCCCCCCCCATCCCCACTCGGTGCATATTGCTTTCAAACGACCCCGACCTCCTGTGCCGACCATCCCTGGGTCAAGTGAACCAATCCTGACGTGGGACGGGGGCCGGAGATTACTACAGGTCGAGTGAGGTCATAGATATGATAGTCAATTAGTTGGTCTTGGGAATGTAAGCCAGGCATATATTCATGTCTGTAAGATGTCGAATGGGGAGCCAGCTGTAGAGTTTATGAGCGTGTCGACCCAGAACCGCCGACGAGAGAGCATCTCTGTGCGGCCGGAGCGGGGTGTGATTCTTTGAAAGTCTTATGCAGCAGGTCATGTTGTCCAACAGAGCCTCTTCTTCAAGTTTATGTGTTGTGGTGTTCTCTAAAACGCACTTACCAGGTGTATTGCCTGAAACACAGGTAGAAAATCAGATGGAGATGCATTGGACGAAGGAAGCCAGTAAGGTTTTTCATGGTCTCATAAGTACTGTGGCCCAAGCGTTTTGGCCCCCCCACCCGTGAAAGCTATTGACACCATGCTGAGAGTGCATAGTAAGCAGCGATGTAGACAGAGTCAGGGCGGGTGGTGCGTTAGAGTGGAATGGACTAACACCATGAGATCAGCAAGGCGGCACAGAGGTTATTCCTGAAGAGACCTTTGAACATATTGACTTGAGATGATGCCGATAAGTAAGCTGCCAATCAAGCTTCATTCCAGATAAGTAGGTAGGGATTGTATGAAGGAGGACGGCTCCTTGAGGTTGATTGAATCTCCTTGGTAGTGAGATTGGAATGCAGTGGCGGTGGTCTTGACTTCACTCAGTTTGCTTAGGTCTGGAGAATTGCCCCACACCCCCCCTGAAAGCAGCGGCCATATCTGCCCGTGAGTGTACTTTCTACTCAGTCCAGCTTCTGTCCTTGCGTGAAAGCGCAAGATAGTCGCGTAGACACCTTGTTCTAATGTTGTTTTGAGGTAGGTCGCTGATAACAAGTTGACAGCATGGTAGCTAATAGTGATCCTTGTGGGACTCCGTTCCTCAGACACCGCATACGACTGCTCTGCCCATCCCTGGTTGTAGAGCAAATCTACGGGTTGAAAGCATGTTTATCATAATGAATTGCACAAGGTGAATCAACCGATCCGAGATGGTCCCGAGAAGCTGAGGGACATCCGGTGCCAACAACGGTGGTCATAATGCTGCAGTAATGTCGCCCCAGATGAACGCCTGCCTTACATGCCTTTTCAGAGCTCTCCTCGATTTTGTGAGTTTCACAAATATATGGAAAATGGCTACCTGCCACGTCGCACGCGACAAATCCTCTGCTTGTTACGTCAGGCAAGATAAGGAGCGATCCAGGACTGGCTTTAGGCCGCGGACCATGAATCACCTCTCAACAATATTGAATCAGGAAACACACAGTAGTGATTGGGCGGTAGTTCTTGGGTTTGACAACAGCTGGTTTGGTTCGGTGAGGCGATGATGGTAAGCCCTCTTCCCCCCCAGTTCTTGGGTAAGGAGGGTTTAGTAAGGCAACGTTGTAAGAACTCCTGGAGCCATCAAGACAATTCGTTGGCCGCTGTATCCACTTTTTTTTCAGGCCCCTTGGGTATGTTCCATTCTTTTTTGGTTAATAGCAGAGGGAGCTCATCGAGCAGTGAAAAGGTGTTTGCAAATGAACCCCGTCCCCAGACGAGTGTGATCCTTATCAATAATCCCTCCTCAAATGAACCTTTGCGAGGAGTTTGCTCAGCAATTGATTTTTTTTTCAATCATATCCAAAATAGAGCTTTTCGAAATGCAGCTTACCACCACCCCCCCCCCCCCCCCATGAACTTCGCTCCAGTGCGCTAAAAATTCCAAAAAACTTTCATAAAATCTTCTAGGTAATCGTTCTCTCTCATCCTTTCCGGTCATTTTAGCGGAAAAAATGTGACTGTAGCACCTTCAACGGGGTAAGGGTATGTCCCGTCAAGTCTAAGGTTAGGGGTTGTTGCCATCCAAGGATATTTTATGTCATTTGAAAATAGTATGCAACAGTATGGCTTCAAAAACTCAGTTCAAGTAAAACTAGCCCAATTGCCATCATTTTAGAGCTGAAAACCGCATGAAAATCCGAATTTATGCCTACATTTTTTACACGCGCCTTTCATTCTTTTCGCCTATTTTCTTCTGTGAGAAAATGAACTTTACCTGACTCGCGGAACTTGATAGACGTCATGTGACAGCCATACTAGTTATATTGCGGTATTTTGTTATCAAAGGTAATGTTTGTATACTACTAATAACTTTTGGTTATGGCGATATCCCAACAAAACGCGATCAAATATCACAGGTCTCAAGATTTAATCTTAAATATAGTACTTCCGCTTTTATTTTTTTTTTTTTTTCACTTTTTCAAAAATGGGGCTCAAAGTGTTCATAGACTTTCCTCGGACACTGCAACAAAACCTTTGCACCGGCTAACATATCTCTAAAATTCCAGAGATCATAGAGGTCAAAGGGGGTATACAGACCTTGCATTGTCATTTATCTCGTAACAAATACAATGAGAGTGTCAACTACTTTTGTTGCAAAATCCCTGTGGAAAGGTTAACAAAGTTGAGACCATTTTTTCAAGAAGCTTGCAAGAAAATAAACATAACTATACACTGCAACAATGCGACAACAAAATTTCCACAGGTTGAGTGATCCCAAAGAGGCCCAAGTCACTGATAACACAAGCACAATATTTTTTTGATGCATACCATCTTTCTGAGATCGGATACCCGCTGATCGGAAGTGAGGGATCGTGAAACTCTGAGTAACGGTTGCCTTTCCAGAGTTCTATACTTTGATTTTTTTTCGTTTTTTCATTAAGCTCTCCTGTAATGGGATTATTTATATTTATATATATATATATATATATATATATATATATATATATATATATATATATATATATATATATATATATATATATATATATATACACAATCTGGATACCAAATATCTTCGGCTTTAGAGTGCTCAAATTAAATTAAATAGCTTGAATAATAATAATAATTCCTTAGATAGTTATAGTTCCATGGTTTTCAAACTCCGACAAATTTGTTTCGAGAGGTAAACCTCTCTCTTCAGGGAGTAAGTCTGAATGGAATAACAAAACAAAACATGTGCGAAGCTTTCGCTTACAGATGCGCATTGTATGTGCGTATTTTATGCGGTTACGCACGCTTGTGGTTCATACGGGGCTTACGTGACGCCTTTTAGTTTGTGCTTTGACGCGTGTCGGCATGTGCTGATCAGTTCAGATCGCTTGTTTAATGTTCCCATAGCTGGTCGGCAGATAATGACAAATTTTTCCATGTTGCACAAGAGAACCGCAAACGCAAAAACAGAACTAGAAATAGACAAGTCACGTGGTACAACCCACTGTTTGATCTCTCAGTAAAAACCAACGTCGGAGCGCAGTTTCTTACAATCGTGGACGAAAGCTTCCCCAAAGGACACAATAAGAGAAAATCTTTAACAGGGGAAACCCACTAAAGCTTTCAGCTACAGCTGCATGCCGAACATCAAACCTGTCATCGACACACACACACACAAGACAATCATGAAATCCCAAACCACCGGAAACAACGAGACCAAACCTTTCAACTGCAAGAAAAAAAAAGAGCGCCCCACTAAATGTAAAGTGCCGGTGTAACTAAACTGAGTTTATCCTACCTTAACGACGCCCAGTCTCTGAACCTGCGTCTGTCCCCTTCGGACACCCAGTCTCTGACACCTACTGCCCACGGACCCCGCTCCCTATAACCCGTTGTCCGTGGGACCATCTGTCTTTGTTAACCTACTGTCTGTAGGACACTCACTCACTGGAACTGGTGTCCTATGACGCTCTTTAGTCTGATATTCGCTGTCCTATAACGCAGACTATTGCTGAAGATATGGGTTTTAAGTTAAATACTGTATCTGAAAAGAAATAAAATAATGTATAGGACTAGGACAAACTCTATTTTTGGTGACACTCAGATGCATTACACTATCACGAATAGAGCGTCCAGTCCTAATGATTACTGCGACATGTGTTAGAGCATCAGCCCAGAAGTTTGGTTAGACAGAACGAGATTACCAACATCTGAACACGAGGAAAATTCAGAGAAAAATTAAACTTTTGCAAATATGAAAGTCTGCCGGGGACCCGTTGTTGCGTTTAGCCCCAGGAGAGGGGTAAGTTAGATATGGGGTCAAGATTTGAACTGCCTAAATCTAATGTAATATAGCTCAATTATGCTTAGGTTACCAGGAGTAAAAAAGTCAATTGGGTCAACGCGTGTGGTGGCTTCCTTTCCAATAATATTTTGGGAAATAGGCTAACAGGTCCATTTGTTTATTCAAGAAAGGTCACCCTTGCAATAACCCAGATTTGTTTGTAAAATAGTTTTTTTTAATGTTTAATGATACTGAATCCAATATGAAATGATTTTGCACTTTCGGCATCTCCTTGTTGTTATCATGGAAGGGGTAACAAAATTCCCGTAGGACTCTATGGGGACGGGGACATTATTATACCCCTCCCTATATTAAAGGGAACCAACCTATGCAAAATAAAAAGCCATATTTTGAATCAATTAGCATTAATATGTTATTTTATATTTTTTAACAAAGAAATTCTTGTATTACAATTGTGACCTTTCTTGAATAACAAATGACCTTTAGCCTATTTTCCCAAATATCTTGGAAAGAAGCACCACACACCATGTTACCCAATTGACGTTTCACTCCTGTCACCTACGGAATATTTGAGATATATTTCCAGTAGATTTAGATCCGTTCAAATATTTGACCCCCATAGTAACTTTACCCCTCTCCTGGGGCTACACGCAACAAACTTTCTCCGCCATACTTTTCATATTTTCAAAGTTATATTTTTCTCTGAAGTTTCCCTTATTCAGCTGTTTGGTAATCTCATTCGTCAACCAAAACCTTTCTGGGCTGACGGTCTATTCCTATTACCCTTAATAGATTTATAATATAAATATAGAAACACGAACCAGAACGAAGGCATTTTAGTGAAGTAAAATGCAGGCCGATTTCGAGCATCCTGTGTGGTACAGTGGTAAAACCTCAGACTACAAAGTAGTATATGTAGAATAGCTTGTGTATTGTGGTTATTTAGGGGTATAATTAACCGACGGGGGGGTCGAATCCCCATCATGGGTTCCACCTGTTTCACTTCATGTGTGTTGACAAATTTAGTGTATATTTTTTTTTTTTTTGCCCTGCGTCTGTTATATATTTGATTCTTATTTCTTTATGATTTTCGATTATATATTATACTTTATCATTAAGTTGTCATTATGAAATTACATTGCTTTTAACCTGTCTATCAAATGAAGCTTTCTTTCTTTGACAATGACAAAGGTAGGTCTTTAGAGAATTTGAGAATATGGATTCAAAAACTTGTTTTCGGAACTCATTTTTGAGGTTTCTAAAATTCGAAATTAAAATAGCCATCATACAAAATATGAAAACGTCTGGATGACATTTTGTCTCATGCAAATATTCCATCTTTTTTAATGGTTACCATTTTAAACTTACCCGGCGAAAATCGAGGGGGATTTTGCGCTTGCGCGCATGTCCGCATATTTTTGTAAATCTCCTTCGAAAAGTTTAAGTCCAATTTGAACCTTATTATGTTTTTGAGAATCTTCACGTCCTATATTACTATACACATACTGGAAAACCAATAAAACAACACTCTCAATAATCTACGCTCCTCAAACTTTTGGTGTCCAAATATTCCAACACTTTGGATCATCCCCCATAACTTTCATCATGATTTTACACTAACGCATTTCTAATGCAGTTTATGCTGGTGCCACCTGGTAACGAGCCAGTATTAAGCCTCATGCGCACACCAACCCCCTAGCTAACCCTTCTTGGTAGTCATAATCGTTGGCCCGTCATGTTCGTCGAATAATCGGCAAATGCTGCGTGAGGGCCAATGATTCAGGCTAATTATGTACCACGGAATAGCGAGCGTGTGCACATGAATTCTGGTACTGTCAATGTCCATTGCATCGAATCACGTCAACCTGGTCAAGGACGCGTTTTTGTTTTTCTTTACCTACGAGAGTAATTTTTTCTTCTGCTGGTGACATTAATTTGCCGGAAATTGATTAAAGGTCGTGAAGTGCCCACACCGGGAGATACCGCTGTTGGAGTAAAGATGTTCAGGTCAAGTTCAAGGTAATCGCTTGATCCAGTATCAGTATAGTAGCATGGCCATTTCATTGTACATTTACTCATGAACTTGTCATGCTTGAAATTCGAGTCTTTGAACTCGCGAAAATCTTGAAGTTGAAACAATTTTTTGTTGACGTCCGCCACGAAGACGGCGATAATTAACAAACTGGATCTCTAAAAACATCAGACAGATCGGCGATAAATCGTCATCTGATGAGGTACAGGGGATTGTTATTTTAGACAGAGGCTCGAGCCAACGGCAATATTGGCCCAAGTCCATGAAGTCATGAACTGGCCAAGCTAAAGTTTAAGGGAAAGTTTAAATGAAATGTGTATAGTAATATAGGACACAATATTCTCAAAACATAATAATGATAAAATTGAATTCTTGTTTTCACCCAATACCCAAATTTATTGGTCTCGCTATGAGTTGCAAAAATATTGGGCTCGACTGCGTCTCGCCCAATATTTTTTTCAACTCAATACTTGACAATAAATTTGGGTATTGGACTTATCCAATTTTAACTAGACTTGGGTTTTAAAGTGCAGTAGGATTTTTTCATATGTGGATGATATCAACGGTCATAGAATCAAGGTCACAAGGTCTTCTGAGGTCATGTCGTATGTGTATCTCTGTAATGTGTGGTGTGTGTGTTCCAGTTTATCGTTAGGTTTCGTTTTTCATATCACTCTCCTTCGAAAAGTTTAAGTCCGATTTTATACCAGATTGGGGGTTATATGGTGCAATAGGGGTTCGATCATATGTGGATGATGTCAAACGTCATGGATCAAGGTTCAAAGTTCACTGAGGTCACATTCCCAGAAATCCATCTGCCATGGGGAGTATGAGATTTTATTTTTTGCAGTTTTTTTCAAAAATGTGGATGGCAAACACTCACAATTAGTAAACTTCGATTGAGCTTTGGTAAGACCATTTTTTTTATTTAATTCAACACCTTCAAATTATTCTAAAAAACCTTGTGTGGCTACAAATAAATTATGCACATTTGGAATTATTGGTACGCAGACAGTGTTTATTTTTTTTCATTTTGTTGGTCAAAAACTTGTCAGGTTTTTTTCATCAACAGTTTGCCGACTTATGGCACGAATTAAATCAACTAATGCCCTTTAAATATTTTTTATGTCGCCTAACGTTTTTTAATTTTGAAAGTCATTCAGGCTGCTCTAAGTTTGATTACGTTTTTCATTTTCAATTGCTTATTGACATCATAGCTAATAGATTCAACTTGGTTTGAATTCCCATGTCATTTCATTTCTTATGGGTTGGGTCCTTTGGTTTTCGAAAATGGTCGTTCAAAATCCCAAAAAAAAATATAAAATGGAATATTTTCCATAATAGCTTGCACATTTTGAAGTAAATATTTAAAATATTGGAAGATAATCTTCCATAAGGCTGTCTCCCCACCTTTTGAAACAAACAAAAATAGTGAAAGCGGCTCTCAACACATGATCTGGGGCAATATGCCCTTTCACTTTTGCGTCTTTAAAATGGTTCGTTGTTCCTGATTTATATACTTTAAACCAATGTGAAGTTGGCCTTTTTCCCCACATATTTTTTTATTTTCATACACTTAATTATATCATATGGAAATAAACCTATGGTTCTATTCCAAAGTTCGCTTTTCTGGAATGGGGTCTTTTCCCCAAATACCTGTCCAAACTGTCAAAACAACACTATATATGTAATACTATACTACTAAATGAATCTGTCTGTCCTGCGATCTGTCTGTACGGCTCTGCGTTTTGTTATATGCTTTGACATACGGGCACAGATATTTACATGAAGGTAAGGGAGGACCTATCTGACCCTTTCTTTGTCAGAGTTTCAAAGTGACCAAAAAGTCATAGGTCACTTAGAGGTCAATTTATGTACAAATTGCACTATGAACCACCAATCTTGTCCAAAAGGACAGCTGACCTGAAGGAACAGAACAAATTTGAAGGTCAAAGGTCACATACAGGGGTCCAAAGGTCCTAACAAGCGGGGAGAATATGCACTAGTTTTCAGATGATTATTTAATAATAAGGCACAATTATTCGTTATAGACTATCAGGGATCATGTCAAACCAAGTTCACAAAGTAGCTTAAAGAAGTTTCTCAAATTACAAATATGACCACAGTGATAAAGGGTTCAAATTAAAAGCAAGCAATTCTGTTGTGATAAGTTGTGGTTTGTCGTCATACCACAAAGTGTTAAGTCTGAGAGCCGACGGACACTAAGTTCAACGTTTCATTGTCCTAGGACGCCTGGTTTTAAAATGGAAACGTTCCATAGGACTGTTGTGTGATAAGTTCTTTTTGTCGTCGGGACACTAAGGTTTTTAAGTCTGAGAGTCCGACGGACACTAAGTTCAACGTTCATGTGTCTAGGACTCCCGGTTATAAAAGGGAGCGTCCCGTTGACTCCTGTGTGATAAGTTCCCTTCCAATTTAGTTCAAAACGGACAGTCAATTCAGGGGGTAGGAGAGGAGAAACCTGCTGACCCAGGCAATTTGTTCAATCGCCAAAGCAAGGCTATGAGTTAGACTATCGCGGGACCAGAGGATATATGGCTGTTGAGTTACCAAATAGACAATTAAATCGTACACAAGAAATTAAGCGTTACTTAGAATATATAAAAAAACTACAGCTTACGATGATGGAAAATTACCAAAGGAAAAAAATGAGTACATCGCGGTCTTCGCCCCGACGACCTAGGCTCGTATGCGGTTCCGCGGTTTGTAAATGATAGGCCCCATAGACCTTTCAGCTGACGGTGACTTGACCTCAGAAATGATGGTATCGTTTGCAATATCCATAAACCAAGTTTGGTTCAAATGAACTTAAACTTTTCAATTAGGGTCATTTTACAATTTCAACCTATGTATACACTTGACCGCACGTGGGACCTGTTAACAATAGTATGTGAACTTTGACATCATCTACAAATGAGGGATCAAATGCTGCACCTATGACTCAGATTGGTTGAATCATCGAAGTATGCAGATATTACAGGCAACCCTTGTTTGACAACAGACAACATCATTAACAGACAATATCATAAACACTCAACGTCAAGAGACGACAACAACAGTGGACAAAGTGATCCTATGTGTCTTTATGCCTCACGCAGACGACACAATTAAATACCTTCCACCAGTATGAATTAAATCGGGAGAGTATGGGTATACAACAGTTGGATGAACAAGCTCTAAAATAGAACATAAGGACACTTTCCTAAAGTCGAATGTGTGGAGGAGAAAAAAAAAATCATGACTTAGTAGACATTATCGACCAATTTTTAAGGTGGCATTGTACTGTAAAAATTACAGTTTTATTGTAATATACATCACCAAACTGTAAAAATACAATAAATTTGAATGCAATCCTGTAAAAGATTGTTTGTATTTACAGGGGTGTGTTTGCAGAATGGATGCATGGATTTTCTGTATGTAAAAATTCTGCAGTATTGTGTCATGTAAATATACGTACTTAATCAATATAATTGAAATTCATAATAGTGTATTAATCTGTTGCTAGCATAGATTCTATTTTAAAGTTCACCTTAAAATTTTAGTCAGCATAAGCCTGGAATATTGAACATAATATCTGCCCGTATTTAAGCTGTATTTCCACAAATTACAGTCAAATACCTTTTGTTACAATATTTTCATTGTAAAAAAGGCACCGTTTATTGTTTTTTTACAGTAGATAGACCTAGTGTTAATTATTTTATTTAATGTATTGTTTTAGAAAGCATTGTTTAAATTACCT